>JANIJG010002316.1:0-65099 GCA_024611175.1 Megaceryle torquata
TAAAAAAAAAAAAAAACCAACCCACACACACACAAAAAAAAACCCCAAAAAACCCCAAAAAACCACAAACAAACAAACAAACAAAACCCTAAAACCAACCAAACAATCAGAAAAATAACCAAAAAACAAACCCAAAACAGAGGCATTAAAAAAAAAAAAAAAGAATAGAACATATCTGTATTAAATTTATCAGTACCTAAAGCATGGATTTCTTCTTACATACTAACTATGCAAATAAAGCACTCATGGTGAAGGTTAATACTGGAGTGTTTCAGCTCTGGTAAGTTTGACTGCCATTGACTTCTATTCCTAATTAAGTAATCAAATGGTCCAATATCCAGATCTTAGTTTCCCTTTCAGCATAAAGAGCTGGTTTTAATGCAGTGAAATTGTGATTGATTTTTATTTTTTTTTAATGGATCACTATGTATTCATATCAGCATAAGTTTGGAGGGGTTTATATCCCTGGCTAAAGGCCTTAATTAGGACTACTGACTCCAACTGGAACTGTAAACCCCAAGCTGCTCACAGGGCAAGCAGACACAGGAAGAAATAGCTAAGCACTGTCAGGGACAATTCACACTTGGGCAGCTTCATAGGGATACCTTCCTCTTTCACCTTGACTGCAGTCTCTGCTGTTGCCTCAGTCTTCCATCCCTGCCTTGCCACAGTTCTTCACTGTGCTCTTCAATCATAGAATGTCAGATAACTGGAACTGTCAGCTGCCCAGGACACGAGCTGTCTTCTTTTCTATTTCCCTACAGTACTACAACAAAGCAGCCTCATATCCAAACCAACAGGATTATGATGCCTTCCATCCCAGAATACGGGATCCACTCCCCTCTCGGAGCTTAGATAAATGGTATAAATCACTGCAGTTCCACCAAAACTGAGATCACTACGTTAAGCTTGACACAGCTCTCAGCGCCGACACAGGTATTTCAGTGAAATGGTAAAGTTTTGACAATAACTTTGCATTTTTGATGCACAAAGAGTAGCACGTGCTGCTGTAGCATAGACTCTGTCAGTCTAAGGCCATCAGGAACAAAGAAACAAATAAAGAAATAAGGAGCTGTTTAATGGAAAGGCATCCAAACAATTTTCAATACCAACCTTCTCAGTGATCTTTTCGGTAAACTGCCTCGTCACAGATCTCAGCAACCTCACAGTTCATCGTGTGACGCAGCAACAAGCTGTGGAACAATGAATAATATCAGGAAGGGCTGAGATGAGGAACTGAAGTGTTTTCAATTTGCGCAGATAATTCATAAAATTGAAAAACATTACCTGCAGTTTACTTAAATACCACTACTGAAAGTTAGTTCAAACTCCTCTAAATGAATGGTGGTTATTTCTAGATGCAACAAATAAATAATAACTGCACTCATGTTGAGATCTGCCTTAAATGGAAACACAAATAGATGATGTTTTCACCTCTTTGAAGAATCTAGAGTCACGATTCAGCTTATGCTTGCTAATAATATCTCTCTCTTTTTCCCCATCCTCTTGTTTTTGAGTTTAAATGCTGCTGTTATGTGATTTACCACGGAGCCTTTCAGTAGTAACTAGTGGTGTGTTTGTTAAAGCAGTGTTATGCAACATTTTTTCATTCCTCTTGTTTTGCTTTGTGCTTTTGCCACAGCCTAGAATCCCCCTACGCTTTATCTTTCAAAAGACATGGAGTTCCCTAAATGGAGCCCTAGAGGACAACACTCGCTATGATTAGCCTGGAGTTCTCTAGAGGTATTTTAGGTCATTTTAATTAAGTTGTTCTAAAGGTCACCAAGAGGCACACAGACATTGATGAGGCAAATACTGAGTGGTTCGGGAACTTCTAATGAACAGGACCCCTGTAATTAAACTGTTAAAAAAATTGGATTTTTTAATTTTTTTTTTTTTTTTTTTTAAATTGATCTGAAGGGGAAGGCAAATAGGAGCTTGTACATTTCCAGAAAGAAAGGAGATCGCCGTTAGTACCACACAGAGTGGCCGATTTTACAGTATCATGTTTGGAGAGATGAAAAGTAAAATACAAAGGAGTCTATTTACAGGGTGTACCTTGAGCCTTGTCAAGTTGAACAGCGAGGTGAAGAGCACACACAGATCTCCCTTTGGCTGAAACTCTGCTCAGGCAGAAACTTGCTGCCTTGATCTCTCCCTCACTCCCTTCAAGGGCTCCCAAAAACAGTAAAGCAGAGCCATCTGGTTAGCACACTTCCTTCCCACACATCCTTCTCCCTCAGCCCCTGCACGTTACACTTTGGAACCTGCCATCCCTTAGACCTCTCAGCATGAAAAAAAAAATATGTGACTTTGCTGTAATTTTTTTCCTTTGATCAGCTGCTTTAAGTAGAAAGGATGCAGGGATCTAGCAGCCCAAGCAGCGCTGGCAGCCACTATTGCTTGGCATCTTTAATCATCCCCAAAGACAGTTTCATTATGGGCCTCTATAACTCAGTGCCCTTTAATACACAAGTCAAGTCCTCCTCTTCTTTTAGTGTAAGCAATATTAACTGTGGATCAAACACTCTAAGGTGAATGAAAAGATAATTAAAGCACTTACTTCCAAACCTAAGAAGTGAAAAATGCGTATCTTCTTTTCAATGTACGAGTGACCGCAGTAAAGTGGCTTAAAGAAAGCCCTTCTTTATTTGCAAATTGTAACAGTTTAGTGCTGCTTTTCAGGAATTATTTTTTTTTTTTTAATGTGGCCATCACTCACACTATTTTCACAAGCTGAAATCACAATTGCAAAGGAAGACTTTTGTTTCTGCTGATATAAAGACAATGTGCCATACCAAGGCACCAAAAGGGAGAAGGAAACAAGACCACACAACTGCTTCCTTGATGTAGATCTCTCATTTACAGTACGTAGTTTAACACGTGCAATACCTTATGTTGTTCCATACTTCAGGCACCAACACATTCTTTTACAGTTAATGAAGCACAATTTCCATAATAGCGCTCAAACAGATCCTAGGAAACAGAGAGAGGCTTTTTAAATGGCTCTCAGACTTAGATGCAGTAAGTAGACTTACGGTCCACCAGTGAATGGCCACATCCAGACTCCACTGTGATGCAGTTCACAAAGCACAGAGAATGTCTAAATTAATTCCCTGATTTCATACTATAAAGCTGGCAAACCTGCCACCTCCTCTCCCCTCTCAAAACCAAACCAACACCCCACCCCACCCCCCTACAAACACAAAGAAAAAAAACAAGACCAAAACCAACCAAAAAACCTTCAGAAGAAAATGCAAAAACTTTCTAATTAAAAAAAAAAAAAAGTGGGCAACTGACAGATTGCTCCTAATAGTAAAAGAAAAGTATGTTATATTCTGAACTAATTCTATTCGTAAAGCTTACACAAATATGGCTTTGTTCCTTATACACCCAGTGCCAGTAGATTTTTCACTTGCCTTTTTTTAAAGCTCTTTAGCAACAAGAGTTTAAACTCAATGAATGCCATTAAAAAACCCTGTCTCCAGAATTCTGACACATGTAGCGCATTCACGCCTTGCTTTAAGTCTTTTCCCATCACTGGATTACCTACTAGGCAGAAAGCTAGACTGGACTTCTCTGGGGAAACCCCACAGGGAAGCCGTGCATTCTCCAGGGCAGCATCAGTTCTGTGCTTCAGGGATCTCTGGAGTCGTACAGAAACTAGGGAAAGGCAGGCTTCATAATCCCAGACCCAGAGCTTAAAAATCAAATTTCTTCCAAGAGAGCTTGCTTTCATTTGTTTTCCTGCATAGAAATGTTATTTAATTCAAAGGAATTTACCTTCAGAGTAGGGAAAAATATTAACATTTTAGGACTGTAGTTTAAATGGATTGAGGCAACACTAACACAAGGATGCTGGGAAGGGAAATTATGAATACTTATCCCTAAATCCACAACCTGATCTTGTTGGCGTGAATACTCCCTGTAACAGAACAAATCCATCGGCATTAAACTTCCAACGGTGAGTTTATGAGTTTTATGTCCAAAATCCCTATCCAGGCAGCTTTGCAAGAGTTTGCATCTTGAAGTCCAAACCAGGATGCTTTGTAATGGAATATTCTAAGTAATTAGATACATGCCAGCAAATAATGACATCTATGTCTAAGCTATAGCAATTCCAAATCAAGTTTAGATACTGACCTGGAATCCAGCAGTACTTGCCTCCAGAGTTCAGATTCATCTTTAGCTGTAGCAGATACACAATCAGGACATTTCATAGCTGTCTTTCAAAACCTTGATACAACTACACAGTTCAATAGTCTTAAAATAAATAGTGCATTATCAGGTAAGTATTGAAATAAACATTTCACCACTTTACACATCCCCACTCTTGTTTCAGTGCATGGCAGGTCATCAACGGTTTGACTCACAGCCTGATTTCAACAGCACTAAATGCATCAAGTGCCACATATCCTAGATTAGTTTCACATCAACACTCCTCATCATGAATGATAAGCAGAACCTTGCTGAAGACCCTTGGGGCTCCTATAGGATGTTCCAGGAACATTTTAGTGGTGTCGGGAAAAGCACACACACCAAAATTATTATTAGTAATATTACTAAAATAATAAAAAGTCGTAGTACAGGAGGAGCACCATGATCAAATACCTTGGCTAGCTCTTAATGCTGAGCATGTGGAGTTTTGGATAACACTCCATAGAATGCTTTCTAATACATATGTTCAGTTCTGCAATGGAATTTCTAGGTTAAGATTTTTTTTTTTTAATTTTTTTAAGTGAGAAAGTTTAGCTCTTCTTTATCTCCGTGAGGTAATGTTATGTTCTAATATTATTAGGAGGCCTGGAACGCAGTGAGTAAACTTGAACAAGCCATTCAACATTGGTTTCCCCTTTCTGACATGGGAATAACAATATTTTATCTTTAATCAGATTAGTACCTATCAAAAAGTGCTTGGCATTACAAATACAGATAATTATTTTGTCCTTTAAATTCCTCCACTTTATTCCCACATTACTCAAGTGTTGCTAGGTTTACAACATATTTTTAATACTTTTTCCAGTCTAGCTTTCTCTATTTCAAGTTAGCTCATCATCACTGGTGACCAGCCATTTACATCACATGAAATAATTTTCCACTAGTGTTTCTATCTTGAAAGGTTCACTTTTTCCATTCCTAATTCCCAGGAAGGAGCCATCCCATTACTACACAGACGAACATGCATAGCATGGCCAGGTGAAGCTTACAGGTGAAAACAAACACTTTGATCCAACCAATTTTTTTGGCATATGATTCTAAGTTCAAAAGCCAAATGAAACCAACAAGCAGAATGAAAAGGGCTCCGTCCAAAACAGCACCTGGAGGAATACTACCTTTGCTATGCAAGCTCCCCCCCCCCAAAAAGAAAACCAAAACAAAACAAAGCTGGAAGAATTTTAGTGTATTTCTATTAATGGTATTTCCAGGCTACCACATGAAAGTGACTGTGGTGGCACTGCATGACCAGTAGGTAGGCAAGGAATCTTCTGTGACAGCTCCCTGCATACTCTGCTGGCCCTTAGTCTGTTCCAGCTGGTTACTGGCTCACTAAAATTCAAGGAGTGCTAGGAAAAATAAATAAATAAATAAATAAAAATAGCAGCTTTTCACCTAGACCTATGTAACCTCTTTCTAAAGGAGTCCTAACGCCAAGTATCAAACTCCTGGCCAGCAAATGATCATCAGCAATTCAGGAAAAACTATCTGAATATAGTTTTGAAAGAAGTATACTTCAGAAGTCATCAACAGGGAATCCTAACCAACCAACATTTCACTGCCTTTTTCTGAGGCAGACAGCGGGACTGCTCTTAGAATGTATATGCCTTCCTTGAACTTGACCCTTGTAACCTAGGTATGGACCTGGAGTAAGCCAGAGGACTTAGTTAATTATCTCTTTCTAGTGATAGATGAGAATCAGACACATTGTAATAACGCTGCTATTATTAGCTTGATGGGCTGCCTTCGATACTGTCACAGGAGCATACAGGTTATCTCTAATCTGATTTATCTTGTCCAGAAAATAAATTGACTTCCTTAGAGTAGGAAGGTCTCAGAGTTGAGTCACCTACACACCTCAGCAGGCAGCAATAGGGCCTGTCCTTCAAGTGAGAAATCAGGCTCCAGTAAAACTGTTCACTCTCAGTTCTTCCCACAGCTTGCAGGAAGGATGGGCATGGGGAGAGGTGACCTCAAGTTGAATTTATCTTGGTTTTTTTTTTTTTCTTTGCCCCAGAACTAAGCATAGTGAACATATTTGTTTTTATATTTATGATATTTATGTGCAGTTTAACTTTCTTCCAAGAGGTTTTGTTTGAAAACCAAATGCTTCTGCTGATAAGTCATGGATATGGCTTCTCACCCCACCCCCCCCAAGAGGTTTCACGCAACCAGTTTAAAGTGGCCTAGGCAGGAAAGACAAATGCCAGTGTTTTCTGTGTGCTGACTCACATCAGCTTCACCTCATCCAGCTTGCAGTGTTTATCTCAGGACTAGTGTCCATGCCTTGCTGAATAAAAGTTGGAGGTGAAAATGAGACAGCCACCTTTCTGGTAAAGCTCAGGGAGTCACAGGGGACTGGTGGAAGACAGCCAGAGGCAGCTGTACTCCTCCAAGTAAAGGGACTGAATCAGAGAGTTCATTTCAGCCGTAACAGTAACAGCCTCACCAGCTTTTCCTCCCGTCTGTATTTCGAATGCCCACTGTTACCTATACTTCCATCACCTCAAGACTGAGGTTGTTCACTATACATCCCAGATGGGACTCCACCTGACAATTATCCA
This sequence comes from Megaceryle torquata, assembly GCA_024611175.1. Lineage (NCBI taxonomy): Eukaryota > Metazoa > Chordata > Aves > Coraciiformes > Cerylidae > Megaceryle > Megaceryle torquata. The sequence goes on from JANIJG010002316.1 coordinate 6,780, forward strand.
ATGACTGAAGCCAAGTTAGGTACCTCACTGCCACGTGCTGATGTGAGCACTCAAGCAACAGATCTGACTGCACTCACCTAGCAGTTAAAGTTGAAGGTGATAATAAAGATGGATATTGCCTTACAAGGCAAAAGGCCATCCTTCAGAAAGAAGAATTCTGGTCCGCCTGTTTCAGTCAACTGTGTTCAAACCCACGTTCCTATGACTGTGGGGAGCCAAAATGAGCAAGGCAAATGCTGCTTACACACTCACCACGCGTGCGCCTGTCCACGTGGACCAGGCATGCTCCAGAACTGGCCTTTTAGCCTAGGGAATTCCTGGCTGAACTGCAGAAGACAACAGATAAAGGCTACGAGGCAAGGAAGTTTGCATTTTCCAAAACAGAAGAAACATAGAAAGGAGTTTCTTTAAGTGACTGCTGGTTGAATTCCCATTGAAATGCTTACTGCCATGGTACCGAGAGGTTATTGTATTATTAACGATTTCACAGAGATGTTTCATTTCACACCTAAAATAAATAACAGCGACTTAAACTATGCCCACTGCTAACAGCCAATTTAGATCCATGCTAGCACACTCTTTTGGGGGGGTTATCAAAATATAAAATTCCCTCTACCCCGTATTTGCAATTTGATGCAGAACTGTTTCAAGAAAATCTTGCAGTAATGCATCTGGTTCATCTGTTCCTTTCCTGGTAAATACCAAGCCCTCTATAAATAGAGACATCTTGAATGGAAGGCTGAGGAGCTACAGTGCAACAGTGCCATCCCCTGTCTGCAAAAGTCATTGTCTCTCTCTCAGAAAAGCCAAGGACTGAAATGCTCCACCAGTGCCTGCTGGAGCTAGATGGAAGGTTACCAGAGAACAGCCACATGATGCCATGTGCGCTGCATCACAGTAATGCTGCTGGGGAATTTCACCGTACAAGCCAAGTTCTGAAAGAAGTTTCTTTCTAGCTAATGCCATCAAATTTGTGTCAAAATAAATTTGTAGAGATTCCAAAAAATTTTACATTTAAACTCAGTTTTCGGGATCTTATTCAGCATGCAGCCTGGGGTATGGAAAGCAATTAGCATCTTTCTGTAGTAAGCAGAAAGGAGGAAATTCCCACACACTTCAAGGCATCCCTGAAGAAAATCCTTTTCTTCCACACTACTGCTTTGCATATCCACTCCTGTTTCTACAGGAAGCAAGGAGCAGTTATGATTAAATTTTTGTCCAAGCACTGTACCAGTTATAACACCCCATAGTTCAACATACATAGTTTATAAATGGAATTAGAATGGAATACTGCATTACAAGCAAGGAGTTGAAAGAAACTGAGGAGTACATAGTCAGTGGCATGCCCAAAAGTATCTCTTCCCAGAATTTTGGATTCTGTTGCATAGATAATTAGGTTTTTTTCAATTTTGGGACTCCCAGAGGGATTGCCATGCGTTTAAGGGCATAGGAAGGACACATTTGCTCTGACCCCTTCTTTTTTGCCTCATTTAGATGCAAAGTCACATCCTTTCCACAGTAATAGGACAAGACCAAGAAGTAATTGCAATTAAGTAAAAAGCTGACCATGAAATTAGTGGTGAATGGTTACCAATTTCCTGCATCCAGCAGCAGAAATCCAAACTGATCCTTCTTTGCTACAGCTGGGAACAACTTAAGTGCTATCTGCAAGTGTCTCCTTGTCTGAAGATTAAAAAAAAAAAAAACCAAACCAAAACCAAACAATCTCCTACACTGATATCCATGTTTGCAAGGAGAAAAAAATAACCCAACAAACAAAATCAAAATAAAAAATAACTATGCCAGCCAACTAGTACATTGCACTATCAGTGCTGATTTCCTAAACGTGCCTCAAGTGCAAGTAAAGACACAGCCACTTGTGTAACCTCTTCCAATCTTCTCTTCTTTCAGTATAACACTAAATCAGTCCTGCAAAACAAGAGCAGGCCTACCTTCTGAAGAGAGGGAAGTCTTCTACATGTTATCAATCCTCTAGTAGAAGCTACCATATGATTACTTTAAGGGAATGTTAAATCTTAGACCCCAGAGGTTGTTTACCCTAATTAACCTGTTTCAGTCAACGGTGTTCAAACCCATCTTCATACCAGCTGCAAGACCATTTTGTTGTGTTTTTTTTAAATATCAGCTTTATTGTGGTTACTTCCACTGAACAAGTTCAGGGAACTACAGCCTTTTAAATCACCGGAGTCCAAAGAACTGCCCCTTTCAATTAGTTCCTTGGGAAACTGCTCCTGCAACGTAACTGTGGATTTTGCAGTTCTTATGCAGCTGCCCTGTAATCCACCTGCTTCATTAGGAATAAGTTAAATGTCAATGGCCTACTTCTCCCTTGGCTTATCTACACCCACACTGCCTCTCCTTGTGGAGACCAGCGATGGGACTTCACTGGGACCTGGTCATTTCATGCCAAGCCAGGTCGCACATGTCCTTCTCATGTTTCTTCAGGGCAACAGGAAAAAAGCATACCAGGAAAAGCAGGAATGAAACCTTACTCTTCCATTTCCTGCTGTCCCTAGAATACTTCCAAGAAACTTCATCTATCTTTTTTGTGGTTATGGGTCCTTGCAGTAAAATGATCTTCTAGATAACCAGCCAGCACGTCAGGTTCAACTTGCTATTAGTCCTTCATTTTCCATCTGCAGCTGATAGCAGCTCAAAGCTCATAAAGCAACTCCATAGGGATGTGATAAAAAAATGACAGACACATTGCCTGAAATATTTTATTTCATATTATCATAAGCCGGAAATATTTTTTTTTAGAATCCTACCTATATTAGAAGCAGCATCTGATAGCTGTGTAATATCTGAGCTTGCACCAAGTCACAGGGTCACAGGGTGTCAGGGGTTGGAAGGGACTTTGGAGATCTTCAAGTCCAACCCCCCTGCCAGAGCAGGACCAGCTAATCCAGCACAGGTCACACAGGAACCCAGCCAGGCAGGGTTTGAAAATCTCCAGAGAAGGAGACTCCACAACCTCTCTGGGGAGCCTGTTCCAGGGCTCTGTGACCCTTCCAGGAAAGAAGTTCTTCCTCGTGTTGAGGTGGAACCTCTTGTGCTCCAGCTTCTACTTGGCAGTGAACAGGTTATTCTAAACAAAACTAACAGCTAGAGCTGTTCCACAAAAGAAGTCGGGTAGCAAGGGAGAGGACATATGGATGGAACAAACCGAAACAAAGTCTAGAGTTAATAAACTGCCAGTTAGCACATAGTAGTTAACTTTAGAGATAACTGGTCATGTCTACTTCCTGTGAAGGCTGACGCGATCTCTCCTGCCTCAAACATTTTGCAATTATCTTGAGTACCTTTAGCTAACAACTGGTTTGAGCTGCTGTAAAAGCTCACAGTAGCAAGCACGTTTGTAGAAAATCTCAGACTAGGAAGAATGTCAGATCAACTTACCCCAACAAACAGAAATCAGTGACCAATCATACACAAGCAAAAAAATCTACCAGCTGATAGGACTGAGCCAAAGAGCCAGGTTCTTCGCTTATAATTTAATGAGGAAATACTGCTACTGTCCCCACGTGGTACCGTTAAAAAGGCTCATTTTATCAGAGAAATGACACCCGTTCTTTGAAGAGATACTGTCTTGTTAAGCTCCCTCTCAGTTTAGATATAAACTTGAAGTGCCATTATGCTATGAAGAAGTAGTCTTAGTACTTCTACCAAATTTCCTGAGAAAAGCTTCTTAATATCATGATTCTGAGCAGCTCTACTCCTCGACTGAATTCATAGGAAGTAAGAATTGCTTTACAGTAAGAATATACACAGTTTTGGCCTTTAACACGCAGAAAATTATCCTGTAGCTTGGGCTGCCTAAGTAAATTATTTCCACCAGGTTAACAGAATTAGCTGGTTAGTTCTAAGGATTTCTTCTTCATGCGTAGGGCGTTTGTAGAATGTACGTACTCGATGGTGGTTATACAGACTAGAGACCATTCCTTCAGATATGGGGCGAGAATTTCTTCACTTACAAAAGTCCTTTACTTTTTCAGTTCTTACCACAAGCAGCCTAACCATCTTCACTGCAGAAAACAAAGAAGCGAGGCCTACGTGGAACCACCAATTTTCTTACCTTGATACTGTGACTCATAGTGTGCCTAAAAAATACCCTAGAAACCAGCAAAAGCATGAAAGACCTTTATCTCTGTCCAGCTAGGATACTTTGAGACAACTTTATCCAAAGCAACTGATTTTCTTTCTAAATCCCTAGAAATAGAACCTCAAACAATTGGAGTGATAAGAAAGCAACATTCGGATCCAGGATCAAGGAAATTCTTCTTTGGTATCTTCCATGCTTTAATTTAATGCACATGACACCACTCAAAAAACATCGTACAGAATTTCACCACCTTAGCAAAGTGGAGAAATGTTTCAGCAGAGAAGGGTACAAAGCAGAAGCTCTTCTAGCAGATCCCGTTATATACGCATAGCTGCTATTTGAAAAGCGAAGAGAAGTATTTCCTAAAGAAGCATTCATATGAATTTTATATCAGCAATTCATTTCCATACTCAGTTGACTCTGGGTAGAATACTGTTATTTTTGCACTGGGTAAAATGAGGTTCTCTTTTAAGCCACTTCTCAAATGGCATGATTTCCTTCGAAGCTAAAGCAAGCTTGCTGGAAGAGAACTTCACCTTCAAAAGGGTTCAAGATAAAGCCAGCCGGAAGGAAGAGTAAAATATCCTATGAGTAGGGAATGTGCCTCTCTATGTTCCATCTTTTAAATACTTGTATCAGGGAAGCAGCCACAGATTCTGTTCCAGAAAATAGAATTTTTACCCCAGAATCTACTGGCAACATAAAAAAAAAAAAAAAAAAAAAAAAGTGCACCACAGAACAAGCCAACTCAGATCCAAGTAGCAAATGCCAACCCCCTCACAGAAGTCATATTACTCCCATGTGAAGTACCATAAGACCTTTCAAGGCTTTATATGTAAGGTCAAAGATTTAACTGCACATTCTCTTGATATGTATGTGCAGTATAAATATGTAGGAAAAACAAAACAAAAAAATAAATCCTCCATACCTGGCATCCAAAGCCTTTTGTTAGCCCAAAACATCACAACATTTCAATCTGGTATCTGCTGGCCCCAACTGGAAATGTTTAAAGATCTTGAAAGACGTAATTTGCAAGAACTCCAATGTTGTATCATAAAGATATTAGCACAGAGTTACGTCAGCGCTCCCGCTGTCTCAGCCAGGCACTGTCACTCACCATCTTATGCCAACAACAGGAATCTGGGGCTGTTCCAGATTTAGGAAACTCCAGATAAGGCTAAAAGCCCTCTAGATTTTGTTAAAAACAAATCTGATTACAATAAGGTAGGGGAACAAAGATGAAAAAAAAACCAAACAAAAAGCAACCAATTTCCTCGGGTTTTATTTAAATTTTTTTAAACCCTACACAACTCCCTCTCTTGTTAAATGTAGTTTCCCCACCTGATTACTACTAGCATTTAATTCATGTACTTCACAGTTTGCTGCTTGCACTTCTCAGCAAGTCACGGTTTTGCTTTAAACCACTGCTCGCTCACCGCCCTGCAGCCTCTGTTCCATGCCAACAGCAGCTCTCTTCTTTCCAGTTAACCTCTTGTAGGCAAATGTTAACATAGCTAGATGCTCAGACATTAAGAAGTCAGACTGCTAAGCAGATCTAAACAACAGGTGTAGTTAAAACCACACTGGAATTAACGCCTCCAGCAATGACTGCTTCAGAATAAGGTAGGTCATCTTCATTTTTATCTTATGCCAAAGCAAACTTTCAGTGATTTTTTTCTTCTTTTTAAAGAGCAAAAGAACTATAGACAACAAACACAACACTAAATCCTAAGAATTACTTTCAAGTGATCAGTAGGAAGTTAGAAAAATAGTTTCCATATAGAAAAGTGCTTGGGAACACACGTCCTTTACAAAATCTATCGTAGCAGGTCAATTTTAAGAACAAAGGCTTGGAGAAGCCTTCTGCAGGAACAACTGTTCCCAAACAAGTTTGAAGATCCCCAAATCCTGAAAAGAAAGAAAAGGAGGTTGCTCTCTTCTTGGTTGAAAACATCCAGGCTACAAATGGAATACAATAACCTAGCCCCCAACTAAGGGCTGTCCCTATCTGGGGAGCTGTAAGTCTGCAGCAGTTATACTCTGAGAGAAAACAAGCCCAGCCCCTTATGGCAAAGTACTGAAGCAGCATATTATTCTTCTTTTGCTCTTTACCATCCCATTTCGCTGCCAAATCACTTTCTCAGGAGTAAAACCAGGCTTCTGACCGCACCAGAATAACAGGGCTAATTAAATACCTCAGTATCATCCCATATTTTCAAATCTCTATTGTGGATCCACAGAATAAAGTCAAAGCCACCAAATTTTGCAAGAGGTGTGATGTAGAAATATTGACCAAGTGGTGATGCTTGCTAGCACATACCTAGCCTTTAAAAAAAGTACACATCACAAATGTATGAATTACTGTGCTTATGTCATGTTAATATCATTGTTAATTACAATCCCCCCACTGGTGGGGATGAAAAAAAATTAAGAATCCAAGTACTAGGCAAACCACAAAGGCTACCATCCCTCTCCATACTAAGGGAAAACAGATCCCACAAGCTCTGTAACCTAGAATGCCCATTGTAATACTACTCTTGAGGATAATGAATAGCATAAAGCACTTAAATACCCTTTGAAGCTTTCATTTGTAACACTTACCATAAAGTCTCGTCCATACTGCTGTACAGATACTGTTTTCCTTCCATTCTAAACACAATGAATCCCTAAGCTTCTCTTAAGAGGCTCTCAATGCAATTATCAACCAAGCTCACACGTGCAGCACTTCCAAAGCTGTCATTGCATGTGCCAATTTCAAGTATTGATCTAACACTTCATATAGTCTACTCTGGCATTTAGCTCATTTTCCAGTCCTTGGGACAGACACCTCCTGGAAACGGAGTGAAAAATAACTGTTTGCTATGACTTTAGAGCACACAGCACAGGATCCAATATTTAAACTCACGTGGCAATGAAAACAAAGGCCCTTGTAAACTTTCCTTGTGTTGGTAGAGGCACCTTCAGATGCTGGTATTCCTAAGCATAACTGCAGATGGCAACTGCAGCTCCGTTATTTTACTCTCAAACCACACTACGAACAGAGTCACTGCATGTTCTTCATCCACCTGTCTTCTCTGTAGTTCTCCAAAACACATTAGTATGCAGTTAATGATTGATTCTGCAGGGTCCAAAATTCATGTTACTTCAGGCAACAGAGAAAGTTAAAAAAACCAACCCAGAAAACAAGGCAATGATGACTGTTGCCTTCACCTTCCCTTCAAACCAAACCCTCAAAAAGAATAGTCAAAAAAAAAAAGAAACAAAACCAAACTCAAGAAGTGTTCTGTCAAACCAAAAATCCCCACAAAATCTTCTTGCCAAGCTGTGAATATCTATCCATAACACACTCCTCAAAGAAGCTCCTGAAGGACAGGGGGGAATAAAGAAACGATGACCCTGGGGAAAGAATGGATTCAAACAGAAGACAGAAGATTAGTTTGACCAAGAGCAATTTGGAATATCTCCTCTCTACCTGTTCCCCCCAAATAGAAGAGAGAAGCTCAGAGTGACCAACTTGAAAATTAAAAAGGGGGGTGCATGTCAGGCTTCCTGATATCATGACCACTTCCTAAACTGTCCTAAACTCAAGATACTTCTTGTGCCATAGGGGTCCTTGAAGGCAAACATTCAGCATGGGACACATCTATTTAAATGAACATGTGTGAGGGGAAAAAAGCAACTGTCAGCCTCAAACACACTATTTCTGAATCTATCATAAAGTGAGCCTCCTGATTGCATTTTTATTCCATTTGGGAATGTGAAACTCAAGGAATAGGAGGGAGGGAGGGAGGGAGGGAGGGAGAGAGGGAGTTTGTTTTCTATGAAGTTTGAATTGAAAGATTAGATACAAAGAGTCACAAAACACACCTACCCTTTTCTTTCAGGCAAACATAATTCCAAATAATAGTCTCTCTGAACAAAAAGATTCCACACACTGCTGTGTTGTCTTGTAATACCAGAGCAACATGTTGTGACCCAATCTTTAGCACAAGTTGATAGGTATTAGAAGTTTGCCTTCTCCAGGAGACACAAAATAAACTGTTAGTGTACACTGCAGAACTAAAGGTTAATTTAAGAAAAGCAAACGAACAAACCCAAATTTACCCCTAGTCAGATGATGCTAACCTGACCACTCACAAGTGGTTTTCTACTTCACAGGAAACAAACAAACAAACAAAACCAAAACCACAAACCACCACCAACAAAAATGTTGAAACGGCACCTTGATCCTGGCACATATAAGTAGGTTCATTTCCATGCAACACATTTTACACCCAATTACAAAGGCTCACATGGGAACAACTCCGCCCCTGCTGAAAATACCGCTAAACACTTTTGTATATCTGCAGCATTTATCCTGTCACTTCAGAAACTGCCTTTGCTAAGGAGGTTTAGATCTATGCAGAAGTCGTGATAATCAGTTGACTGAAATCGAGCACTCTTTGCTACTGAGAAGTGCAAAAAGACAATTGAGTTTCCAAGCAACAATGCTGCTATGGAGGCTCACAGATGCTAGATCAGGAGGGAAGAGAAACGGCACGATTCAACAGATGGTAACAGAAAGTCCATACTTAACCAAACTGTAGTTGGTTCTGGAAAGATAAAGCAGAGCTGGAGCTCTACTTCATATAGCATCTAAGAATCTGTTTGCTTGGGGTTTACTTGGTTTTTTTTACCTTTTGGAGCTGTGCTTTAGTGCACTGCAGAGATGCCAGACTGACATGCTCCCACACCAATGACCTTTCAGCCTGGGTGACAGCCTTTGTCCAGACAGAAGTAACACTAGCTCCCTGACATGGCCTACCTTACAGCTAAGGGCTGGGGTACTCCATCATCCGAATCAAGCTTTTCCAGTGCACTCCTGGGCTGGCTGCATGATTTCTCCAAGATCTCCAAGATATAGCTCTCTGCAAGGTCTTTTAAACTTTTTTCTTTTTCTTTTTTTTCCACTAGACCTGCCAACAATGTACAACCTGACTCCACGGCTCAGTCCAACCACCTTAGCTGCTCCATCCTCCTGCCTCTGTGAGCCTGCCAGCTTTCTCCTGCAGATGATCATTCTCCCCAGTCTCCAAGTTTATCTACAGCTTCTGTGTGAAACACCCCAACGCTATCAATCTTCCTGTATGGTCATTATTCGACCCAGGTACTGTGCTCAACTTCTCCTCCTTAGGCAGCTAGCAACCCTCCCTAGCAATGAGCATGCTCTTTGACAAACTCCCACTGTCTCCAGTATTTTTCAAGCAGAAAGCCTCATCTGAAAAAGCATCCTTCTCTGCCTTTCCAAAGTGTTGCTGGTATGGCTCTTTTAAGTCTCTATTTTGCATTCTCTCTGCTATCTGAATCTGAAATACGTTCCTGTTGAACTGGGAACATGCAGTCAGGAGATGGGCTTTCCATTGTTCAGCTCAGCCCCATCACAGGCTAGGGAGGTGGATGGACATCTAGGGTAAAACTGCAAAGGCTGCTTTTACTCTAATGTTAAAAAGAACACAGAGAGACTTTCTTCTGTCAGAAGGAGATTGAGAAAGGATACAGGATGCATAGTGAGAAGAGGGAGGGTTTGCTTAACGACATACTCTATCTATAACATAATCCACCTATACAGATTTGAATATCTGATAGGTACTGTAAATAATCAGTCTCCTACAGAAGGGTCAAACATTTTTCTCTTCTCTGAAGGGATGTAATTCATTTAGGCATTGAGTACTTACAATCAATCGAGCAAGAAACAAAAACCAACAATAGGTTGTTGATTGTATGGGCCAAGATACCAGAGAATACTGGGTGTAGTTTAATGGTCTTTCAGTGAGCTAGAGAAAACGTTTGTTGTGGTTTACGGGTGAACAGACTGAGTGGGGGGACAGCTGTTATTCCCTCCCCTCCCCTGCCACACTCCACATAACAAGGAGAGGGGGAGTTCAGGGGGGGTCTCTTCCTTCCCGGGCTCTGGGAGCTGCGAGGGCCTCTCAGCTCGGCTGGGCCTGGCTCCCCGTGCGCCGCGCGATCCATCGCCGCCCCAGAGCGGGTTTTGGGTACAGTTCTGGATCCCTCTGCCCTTAATATTCCCTTTTTCTGGTTTTCTCCTGATACTCATTTAATTTGCTATAGTCTTAACTTCCAATCTTGGGTGAAGCTTTTTTTTTTTTTTCCTTATTCCCCTTTTTAGCCCCTTTCTCCCCTCCCTCCCAGGGGAGGAAAATAGAAATGCTGCTCTGTTTCATGTAGGCTTCTGGGAGCCTTACCTAGAGACACTATTTGACAAGCTTCTGCTTTAACACTGCACAGCAAAACGCTGAAATCCACCTTTTATAACAGACACAACTAAGCAAGAACTTCCTTAGCTGAAGATAATACAAATAAAATTGGAAAAGGTATTATAAACACTAGACTGCAGGTCATTGGCAGGTGTTACTGGCCTTGTTGAGCTCTCTTCTGATTTTCTCCGGACTGAACTGATCAAGAAAGCGTCTGAAGTGAAATGCATCTATAGCAACAATTTCGGTGTGGCGTCGCTGCCATTCATCCCTCAGGTTGGAAGAAGGAGAAAAGAAGAGGAGATTAGTAGTTTAATATTGGCCTTACAATCATGATCCAAAAGAAGCAGTTTGCCGCAGACTTTACTGTTAGAGGAAGCTAGAAAAGTGAGCTTGTATCAGACAGCGGAGCCCTTTTTTTTTTTCCTTTGTGGGTCAGGAATGAAAACAGCATCAGAAATAAGACAGGTCTCCCTATAAATTTAGAAATGCTCTGGCTAGACTTTGGGTACAAAGGTGAAACAAATCTAATTACACAGTACTATTTACTAAATACCTAAGAACATTGCAAGGTCAAAGAAAGGCACTTTGGCTCTCTGTCTTGCTCTGACGTTTAAATGAGAGTACACTGTGTATGTTCCTACACCAAATGAATGATTTTGTGCAGACACTATGCTAACATTGTTGGGAGAAATAAATTCATGAGCTCAGAGCTTGCTACTCAGATTTGTGATATTAAATCTTATTTTGTCAGACATCAGCTGCACTGCGGCACACGAGGTATCGCCGTGAAACTTCTGACGTTACAGTCCAGGGTTCAGCCAGCATCTTAACAAAAACTTGGATTAAATACATAACTGTAACAGGCTTAAGAACTGACAAGCTAGCAGGTACCATTTATTAGCATTAGTATCTCATTCTTTATATGAGCTAAATTTTTTATCTTATTGGCTCTACTGAAGACAGATTGATCAAAACCAAATTCTCTTTTAACACAACTGCTAAGCAATACATAAAGCCACAAGCTTTCAAATTTTTATTTATTCCTTCACTTGAAAACATTTATGTGGAACTTTACCTTGGGGTCTTATCTTCGTGGCTTCTTGCCCAGCGGTAAGTTTCTGCATAGCCTGTATACTCACTGTACTGCTCAGTACCTGAAACAAAGGATTTCCCATGTTACATACTAAAAAAAGTATTTTTTCCACTTGGCAAATCTTTCATAGGAATCACTGCATCTCTGAATGAACAGAAATTGCTCTCCGAAGCAATGCAAAACAGATTCATATCTGCACCAAGAATACGAGGTCATCTTGTAACGGGCAGAAGCTTCTTTGGGAGGGCACACAAATAGGACTCGAGTGTATTTTGAAAAGTTGCTATGCAAAATGAGTGGGATGGCAAGGGATTCCTCAGCAAGAATTCGATTCCTGTTAGAAAAATGAAAAGTTCCAAAAATTGGAATGGCAGGATATGCCTATACATTCACATATGTCCACGCCATCGTACAAAGAACAATGTTCAGCAGCTTAAATATTCAAAAGTCAGCCCTCTAATTGATTTGTAAGCTATCAGCCTTCAGTAAGGCTTTTCCTGACATTGGGAAAATTCAGTTTTACCAATACACTTGTAAAAGTGTCTGAGCAAACAGCAAGACAAGACAGACAAGGGAAGCATGTGACTTTTCCAAGAGCTCTCTTTCAGGGACAACTTAGCAAAACTTCCAACTCTGAAAAGGAAGAATTTCCTTTGGTGTCCAGCACGTGGAAAGAAAAGACTAAGTTATCAAGAGACTGTAACAGGACAGATTAAATGACAGTCAAAATATCGAGCTGACTTTTTCAAGGTTCACTGTTTTCAGTAATTTTTATGGAGTGAAGCATCTGATGACAAGAGCACCAGGAAACAAACACACACACAAATATATCTATATTAAAACAATAATAAAAACCCCAGTAACAGAGAAACTCAAAAAAAAAAATATCACACAAACTCTAAACTCATGTCCCAGGTACCAGGAGTTAATGAAAATCAATGGGTTTTCATAAGTGAAGCTCTGGAAATTTGCAGACAAAAATGGTAATTCACCTGGCAGCACTTTTGCCTGTGAATGACTGGGATACAAAAAGCTATTTATGGGACAAGAGGAGTAGTAGGAGATGATCTGGATATGCTAACATTGCTGGTGAATGTTTCTTCTTACCACAGGAAAAAAAAAGTATCACTCAAAAGTACATTCTTTTTTGAAGCTTGTAATGGGGGGTTCTTAAGATCCTTATCTTGCACCACCATTAATCTTCTGCCTCTCCAGCAAGGGGCACAATCAGCCTGCTAAATTCAGCTGAAAACCAATTTATCCCCTCTTGAGTAAATTTTCAGCTGAACTAATTATCTGATCTCATTTAGTGCATGGGTAACGTGCTTAAATGTCTCTGAAAACACATGGCTAAGATGTGGTCAGGACTAGCCATTCCTCAATCTGCAGATTTAAAGCAAACATAGAACACAGCTTCATCTGCTCGTAACACTGCCTGAGTACATGAGAACTTGAAGGAAAAAAAGAAAAAAAAAAAAGATGACTGAATGAAAACCAGTGACACTTCTTCACAGCTCTACCAGGAATGCAGCTGTGGGAATCTTCGGCACTGCTGCTGACATTTCTGGAGGCAAATGTCTGTGTTGAAGAACTTGACTCTTTGCATGACCAATGCCATATTCATTACAGCAGTGATCTTAACCAGATTCTGCACAATCACAACAAATTTAATTTCTCTCCAATTTCTCAGCCTCTTCTGCAAATTTAAGCTACACAGTTAGACCCATTAGGCCGCTGAGTCCAGATGCATCACAAAGAAAGCAATTTATCAAGAGGATTGCGACACGCGGTGGAGACTTGGCTAAGAACCAGGGTGGAAGAGCTCCATGGACGAAATGAAAATGATGGAATGGCCATTTCCATTAGGGAAGAACGCTGTATCAGAAATAAAAATTGCAAAAATAATACAAAGTACTCAAGAAAATGAATTAATATTGCTGCAGTGGAAAAAAAAAGAACCCACATCCTCACCTTTATTTCTTCATGCCAGGTTGCTATTTTTTGCAAGGTGTCTTGATAGGAGTTAGAACAGAACTGATTCTTTTCAGTGATTTTACTTCTTAGCCACGTCTTGTCTGACTGACTGCGCTGTCTGAAGCTAATGGCATGTTTGCCCAGGCAGTGTCTGCTGCCAGCAGTGAGAACACCCCATGGGCAGAGTCACTACCAAGGGCTGGGGTGCAGACCAAGGCCACTGCTGGATCTTGTGCACCAACCACACTGGGGGGTGCAGAAAGTGAAAGGCGGCACCTGCAGGGAGGAGGGGACAGGGCAGGGGACCCCAAACTGACCAGCCAGGGATTCCAGCCCCTATACGGCATATTCAGTAGAAAGCTGAGGGATCGGGGGGGGTCCTGCTCAGCTGGGCTTGGGTCTTTTTCTGGCTTCTTCCTCGTTTCTTCAATGGCTGGCAACTGAGGAAGACTCTGTCCCTTCTGCCTTTGATCCTGATCTGTGTGTTCCTGAATCTAGTACCAGAATCCAGCTCCTGAACACAATTCCCATCTGCCTCTGGGCCCAGTCTGGGACTTTCATGGTGCTTGCTCTGTAGCATCAGTGGTGAGGGTGATGTAATTACGATCAGGGGGGTTGGGTTCCATACTGGTTTTGTATATATTTGTATATGTTCCTTTTTTATTATTATTCTTTTCATTTTCATTCAAGCTGTTCTAGTTTCCTTTTCTAATGGCTGAGTCTCTCTCCCTCATTCCCTTTCTATTCCCCTTTGGGGAGGGAGGGGTTAAAAGACAGTGTCTGTTATAGGTTTAGCAGGCTGCCCTGACCCTAAACCATGACAAAAGGTTACCTGAGAGCAAAATCTCAGAATAGTCTTTGTTACAATTGTCTACATTATTAAATCCTAATTTGGTAAAAGTATACTATGATACTTAACAAACGGCACTTCACGAGGAAATTCCCTGTAGCCAGTACTGAGTGAGGATAAGGATGTCAACACGTGTGTTACACAGCCACATTGTGTTGATTCATAATTTACATAATATCATATATTTTAAAGCAAACTGCTATTGCCTGTCAGAATGTGCTGCACAGGTGATAAAAAAAAGATGTATTTTACTCCTCTGCTATCGTAACTTAGGGTCCTAAATGAACTAAAAGATCGATTGGATGAAGCTGGCCCCAAAGCTTAGTCCAGCCCTGCTGTTGGGTCTCCTTTAGGATCAGTTCTAAGAGCTTTCATTTTCAGATTCGTGAGGAGTATTTTCTCCCCCAGAATATGAAGCTGGTTTTGTTCTCCTGAGACACTTTTCAGGAACAAGAGCACCCAGCTCTTCTATGGGGAAGAAAGAATTTTTTCACCCACTGACTTTGAGTGCAAGCACTCTGTGTTCCTGGAATTAGGTACCCTGAAAATTATTCATTGCCAGCTTACCAATGGCTCCAGATGACATCTTGAACGTGCTTCATACAAGGTGACTGCGCTTTTTGTTAGTAGAGGCTAGCAGCTATTTCTCCAAAAAGTCCATGAGATCTTGCTCTTTTTTTAGGAAGATGTAATGGGTCAAATGACTTAAAGGGGTGCAAATCCCCTGGCAAGGGTAGAGTTACTTTCTGCACCTCCCACACGCGTAGCTGGTGTTGTGATCCGCTCTGCCACAGGTGTTCCATGCCTGGATGCTGTGCATAAATAGGTTTTAACCGTTCCCCAAAATCCTTCCAAATACACTTGATTTGTAGCAATGGCAGCTGAGGATTATGAGGAACCCAGCCTTTCGTATGCTTGCACTATATCCCCTCCTTTCCCTTGCTCAGAGTCCAAATTCCAGCTGCTGGGCTATTTTGGCTCCCTTGCTGCTTCTGGCTAGCCATACTTGTTAATACAACCATAATCCCTTCTTCTCATTGAAGATAACAAACTTGAAGGTACACGCTTTAAACAGCTGATGGCTCTTCAGTTTAAAGCCAGCATTAGTGACAATCAGTCTTTGTGGCATGAAGGAAAGTAACTGTGAGGTGGTGTGGTACTTCTACCTGGTTAGGGTGCCATGCGCGCTCTTCAGAAGCCTCTGTGGGACTCTCATGTTATATTTAAAGTGTCCTGTTGCTTAGGAAGCTATTTTGAATTGGAATGAATGTTACATTTACCTCAAGCTTCTGGAATGGGACACGGTATCCAAAACTCCAAAAATACTATGTGTAACCCCAGATTCTGGTACATAGTGCCAAATCAGAATGCTCTGGTATTAGGGTGAATTTGGGCTGCCTTTTCTTGATCCTGGGGGTCACTGGGACCATCCTGCTCTATTTGAGAATGTCAGCATTCTCTCCTTACCTAGTCATAGCTGGTTCAAAAATGGCCAAGGGCAGTTGGTACTATGGCAGGTGTTTTAAAGAGAACCAGACAGCCAAAACAAGATGTTCTCTTTCATCAGTGTTGGCTAAGATTAACTGCTCTAGGAAATAAATAAATGGACAGTCTTTCTGCTAATTTTTTGACAGAGTTGCAAAATACAGGTACCTTCCTGACCGACTGTCCAAAATTGCTCTCCTGTGCAGAATACTCTTACCTCGCTTGTTTACTCGTATTTATCAAATTAGTCAAGACTAAATCCTTTCAGTAACTGTATGGGGTGGGGAGAATGAGAATCTCTGTTGCTTGTCCACTTTGCTTTCTTGATGTCAGAAAGCGTTCAGAAGTCTGGAAGTGTTATCATTTGAGAAACAACAAACAAAAGCTGTTTGAACAGCAATCTCTTCTCAGTTCAATTGCCTACTGCTCGGTACTGCTGCTTTTCAGTGTAACATTTGTAAAATTAAAACACATGCCTGTGTTTCAGGATGAGTGTGCAGAACTGGGTGTAGCAGGCTGTCGGGAGTGAGCCCCTGATGCCAAGACTGAACAGATTATTAGGGTACCGGAACTGTTCGGCTGTTTCATCCCTGAGGCCCAGCACAACCATCCTCTCTTTTGAGGGAGGAACTGTCCCGCACTTGAGCACTGGCTGCCTGAGTTGTAGCAGCTGGCTGCATGGACGGGTTCTGATACTGCTGTGGTCGTGTGCGAGACCCCAAACATTGGCTCTTGACGTTCATCTGTGCTCCACCTGGGGTGATACTCTACTGTCTTCTCCTGTATGCCTGGGATGCTGTCTGTCTTTCCTTACTCTACCCCACACCACCTCTTTCATCAGTCTGCCACCCTTTCTTTGCTCCCAGCTTTCAATGATGTTCAGATGATGTGCACGGGGAGTGAAGGAACAAAGAGGTGAAGACTTCACTTGGAAAGTGCAAGTTACAGACCCTTCCACCAGGTGTTACAGTTTCGTATAGAACAGTGAAGGGAATGAGAGGATATGAAGGAGGTAAGGGTGCAGGAGGGAGCTGGCTAAACAGCCAGCCTTATGGAGGTTCACGGGTGCTCCGTGTGTAGCTGTGGGGCTTCCTGAAGACAGGTGTTGCTGTATTGTAGTTGTTGTAACTCTGTGTTGGGGAACCAAACTGTAACTAATAGCAAGATAATTTCTGTGTTGAGATCTCTACTGAGAACACTCCTCCCTTTACAGCCACATGTCCTATGGCCCACAAAACCATATTTTTGTCCTGCCCATCAGCAATTCTCTTTTCCTAAATTTCTGCACTTAAGTTTCTGCAGAGCTTTGCTTCCTTTCCCTGCACAGCTTTTCCTCTGAAGAAAATCTGCCAAGCATGGGTGATAGTACACATTAATGTACTTAAAAAAAAACCCAAAGGAAAACAAAACACACACATGAACACCAAAAAACAAAACAAAACCCAAACAAAAAACCTTGTGATTGTGAACATTTCCTTACATTCTTCATGGGAATATGGGCATCATTTCGAAGCCAGTGTTCTATCTTCTGAGGCAAACATCGTTTACTTGATTGAATTTTTGAAAAACCTTCTTTAGGTGAGCTAAAGAAATACACACGTGAGCAAAAGATCTAGAAAGCCCTCTGCCCTGCGGAGTAACAAACACAAGCTTTTGTGGAGAGCGTGCCCGGTGAAGATGGGTATGTGTCCCCTAAATGGCAATGGAGACACCTTGGTGACATACATCAAAAAGGTCTAGGTGTCCAACTTACACAGGTCTAGTATTTCTTTTTTTATACAATATGACAACATGTTTCTAGACTTGGGAATTGGAGGTGAATAAATTGGGGGGGGGGGGGGGGGGGGGGGAAAAAAAAAAAAAAAACCTTCTGTAAGCTCTAGACAGTTTGTGAAGTAATTCAGTTTTAATTTTGGATCAGTTTTATCTAGAGAAAATTCCTACATGAACAGGGTTGCTTTCTGAAAGAATATGAAGTGGTTTTGGTTTCCTCAGGGTGTGTGACTTGTCATAGAGGTTATCCCAGTTTGTGGAAACATTCATGGCAAAAAAAGTGATCATCACTTCCACAATATTGAACACATATTTGCAGTATGATTGACAAGCTGAAGAGGTGGTGTATCATTTCTTTGCGTATCAAGGGACTGGCAGTGAATGAAACCAAAACTAGAAGTTAGCTGCTTTATTTATCCCTTGAACAGGTGCAGTACAAGCAGCTGCAAAAGA
This sequence comes from Megaceryle torquata, assembly GCA_024611175.1. NCBI lineage: Eukaryota > Metazoa > Chordata > Aves > Coraciiformes > Cerylidae > Megaceryle > Megaceryle torquata. Next base: position 24,791 of record JANIJG010002316.1, read on the forward strand.
TCTTTTGTACATTCCAAGCATGATTCCCTGGAGTTCATGTGTCCTAAAGACAACCTGGAAAGGAGGCGGGACATTCTCTTGTACAGTATTATATTTTATAAGTACAATGTGAGATGCTGATCCTTGCCATGGGGAAAGAATTCAAAGCTGGATCTGAGTTTCATACCATTTGGTGACAGGGGTAGAGGTCTCTGTCTTGCCACTTTGAGTGTTTGGATCAACTACTTAATTTTGCCTGTAACTTTTTGTTTTATTAAAACTCTTTATAGTCCAGGAAACAGCACAAAGGAGTAGTTCTAATACAATTTAACACTTCCAATTATGTGCCTTATTAACTAGACATTTGATTAGTTATTTCCGAGGAAATCATTGCTAAAAGAACTTGTAAACAGTATTGCTTTTTTTGTCCACATTAAGTCTTGATCTTTCTCCACTGGTTTTTCAGAAAGTTGGCTTGGTTTCCAATGTTAAATGCATTTCCAAGCTCAGGAGGTCAAGGAAGAGCTCTTGCCGTGTAGCTGATTGTTTAAGCCTCTTTGTTCAATATGTAGAGAAAGGGTTTGGGTAGAAACTTTCCTTGTTGGCTTTTATTTAGAACATCCACAGTGAATGTTCTGGCCTGGATGCCAGCAGTCTGTAGTTTTAATCTCTTAAAGTATCTGCTCTTGGCTGAGTATTGTCTGAGTAGTGGCTATCTAGCCTATATATTCACGCTAGTGTGAGACTGTCCTGGGCTGTGCTAATGCTGTTAAAGAGAGATGTGTAGAAAATACTCTCTAAAATATTCTCTTTTTCCACTGCAGACAACAGCACTTCTGTAATAACAAAATATGGCTTGGGACCTAGCAAGAAAAGCCCCCATATTGCCAAAGTATCCCTGAAAAAAGATCAGGGTATATGCCATCTTCCAGAGCTGGTGGTATCCTCCCACCATTGCTACAATTATGATAATGTTCTACTCGGTAACAATTAGTTTTATTAGTTGGTCACAAGAGAAAAGCATTTTTTTCTGGCTAAATTCCTACAAGAGCTGAGGGTGACCACCTTTAAGAGATGAAGTTGAAACTTTTGTTTCTTAATATTTGAATATTTTCACATATTTCTTGAGTAAAACCGTAACACTAAAAGCTCCAAAGCCCCATTTACTTCTGTTGGGTTTTTTTTAAAGAAAGAAAGGAAGGAAATATTAACTCAGGTGAAAGCATGCTTGTTTAGAAAGATATCAAACCCTGAGAATAGATGAAGAATTGGTGACTTGCAATGTCCTTGGTACATTTTCTGCTGAGCTTATTTTTACAGTTTTGGTTGGTATGCAAGACAAGTTCTCCTTGTTTTCCCTCCCGAATGTATGCTGCCTGTGACCTGTGTATTTATCTTGGGATGTAAATGACCTATACAAAAATCTCTTCTGCCTTTTTTTTGTATGCCTGAGATGAACAGGTATTTTTGATGTAAATAATATAGATACCCTTTATCTGACTTAAATTTTGCCCAGTTTATCTTGCTTTGCCACCAGATTAAGTAAAAATCTGGGCTGTCTTGATATATTTTTTACTTTTTTGTCTGGTTTCATTCCTTTAGTATTCAAGAACATGGAGACTTGGATTTTTCTCCTAACTGTAGGGCTTTGTTTCTTTTTGCTAATCTTTTTTTGTGTGCAACTGTTGCCTTAGGCAACAGTTTCAATGGCCATGGATATTTTTCTTCTTGGATAAATTTGCAAAACCTGTCCAGCAGGCTCAGTATCTCCTCCTGAACTTGTGGACACTACTGTGACACCAGGGACAAAGAGCCATTGGTTTGACTGTGCTGTGCCTCTTGACACTTTCTTCCTCGGGTACCTTGTCCCAGTGTAACCTGTTTGCAATAAGAAGTGATACAATTCTTCGTTTGATTAAATAACATAAGAGGGAGTGCCCTGGCCGCCTGTTTAAGGAGAGCTGCGTAGAAGCTGCACTTAAAACTTGGTAGTACAAATCTTAAATTCTGCATAGCTTTGAAATCTGGCTTTCACTTCTTGTAATTCTTGACATCATCCTGAAATTTATTGTCTTTCCTTTCTATTCTTCTGTCATCTCCATCTTCTGGGGGTTTTTTATGACTAATTTTCATTGCAAAGACTGGTGAGAGAGGACTTGGACAGCTCTCTTTGTTTGTTTTTGTCCATTTTGAGATAGAGGAACACCATGTTAAAGATGACATGGTATCCTTTTTGCTAGCTCCACTCCGACCCACTCTTATGCTTAGTCTTACCATAAACATTGCTGTTTATAGCTATTTATAAATCCTCTAAGTAGAAACCCGAGTAAGAAGTAACTACAAGACTGGACAAACTGCACTCATACTGGAAATGTCAGCATATAGTCCAAGATAATGAGGTTGTTAGCAAGCTGTGCATGTACTAAGGGATATTTAGGATGTGTGTGGAAATGATTGGCAATCTTTACTGTTCCCATATTCCACTATCAAAGCATTCTGCAATAGGCTGCTAGGACTTCTCAGAGATGTCCAATGATAGGACAAGGGACAATGGGTACAAGTTGGAACACAGGAGGTTCCGTGGAAACATAAGGAGAAACTTTTTCACAGTGAGGTGACAGAGCCTGGAACAGGCTGCTGAGGGGGGTTGTGGGGTCTCCTTCTCTGGAGACTTTCAAAACCTGGACATGGTCCTGTGTGACCTGCTCTAGGTGACCCTGCTCTGGCAGGGGGGTTGGTCTAGATAATATTTCGAGCTCCTTTCGAACCCCTAACGTGATCCTGTGTGATTTTTGTGATTTTGTGACTGAGGTAGTACATTGACATTTACATTTGGATTGAGCAATGACAAGAGAAATGCCAGGGTCAAGTCTGAAAGAAGAGAGAGCACCATAAGCCTATGTACTAGTATGGGATCATAAGGAGGAAGTGTAAACAAGGAAGTTGGGAGTTTGGAGAATAAGTAGTCCTGATTCCACTTCAGTGCTTGCTCACAATGTTTACACTGGGATTTAGAACAAACTTGATTATTTTGTGTTGATCTCTGTTATTTTAAATACATTCTGGTCTTGGTAGCAAGAAGAACTGTTCCCCAGTAGGTGTAAATAAACCTCCAAAACAACAATTCCCCCCCCATCCCCAAGCATATATGGAAATAAATTCTCAATAGTGTGAGAAATGATTGAGCCTTGAAAGAACTAAAGCAATTCAAGGCATGAAAATATAGGTAGAATATAAATAATTCTTTTGATTTTTTTTGCATACTTCAGACTGAGTACTAAGTCTCTGTGACATCCTCAATTCCAACCATCAGATGTCTTTTTTTTCTCTAGTTTTATCAAAGTATGAAAGTATTGACTGAGTTGCTATTGTTGGCAGGCCTTTGATGGACACTCCTGGAATTTCATTGCAGGAGCCATGACTTCTGTTTTATCTGAAATCTCACTGGCTCTTGATGACAGACAAACTCTGTTTTTAGCATTGCACTGAAGGTCAGGCAAATGACTGGTTTCCAAAAACAGTAACTGAAGGTACTGGAACAGATTTATTCCTGGTATAATTCCACTAGTTCTGTGAAGTTACAGAGGAAATACACTTGTGAAGAAAGCCTTATGAGTTGAAGGAGAATTCACTTGCTGTTCTCAATCATTTGTGTATAAAAGAAGGTTGGAAAAATTATCATTTAATGTAAAGTTAAAATTCCTTCTGTAAGAGAAATGCTACGTCCACTAAGATAAGAGTAATATTTTTACCTGGTTTAAATGAGCATAACTCCATTAAGAAGACTGAACACCATAGAATGTGGTATTTTTTCTCTGATATCTGAAAACCTAGCTCTAGTTTTTTAATCGGAGATGTGGTTGAGGTTTTCTGGCTGTGTGTATATTTTAGGGTTAATCTAGGAGAAGTATATGCTCTTTAGGCTGCTTTTCTAGTGGCATTTGGGAATTTTTCACAGACCTTTAATTTTAGCTACAGTTTTAGCATACCTTAAATCAATAAACTGACTATGAAGCAAACTTGTGAGATATTTCACTTCATTTTTACAAGTTATCAGTGACCTTAATTCACATACAAAACAATAAATTGATTTTGCAGATGGATCAAGAAAACTAGCAATCTGCGAAAAAAAAAAAAAACCCACCTAGATCTTGTTGTACAATTGCCCAGGGATTAGGAAAGGAATAATCAACAGCTTTTAGAACACCACTGCAAAGGCCAAAACAAGTAGAAGATAAAATAAATAAATAAATCAATCTTTTCACAGATTACAACCACATTGACTGTGTCCAAATCCCCGTGAAAAGTGGAGGAGCACACGCGTGCTGATGGATGCAAGGCGCGTGTCAGCAGGGCAGTGTATATGGCTCATGAGGAGGAGGGGCTTTTCATCTCCTGCTTTGTTTGAGGCAGTCTAGGTTGGGGACATATAAAATCACAGATGCAGAGAGATCCTTTGATTGGTAAAAGCTGTCATCTTCTGTGGCTCTTTGTGCCTTCAGAACTAGGAATATGCTGACTGCTAACGTCCTGTGACACTGGCAGTTACTGCAGAATTTTGACATCAAGTTTTTACAAAAAGAATGTTATCAAGAATGTGAAATAAATGTAAAGTATGTTTTACATTCTGTAAAATAGATGCAAATATAACTTTTACTGCTTTGTGGAAGAAATGTATCCCTTAAAGCTTAGACAATGTGTTTTGCTACTTTGGTCTTAACTTTGACCAAGATGTTACCCTCCAGCGAGCTTTTCCCTTAGAGGTGGCAAAATGTTTCTGTAATGACAAATACCCTGATGACCATAAAGTATAACAACTGTTGCCACGCTGAGGCAGAATTCCTTCAAATTAAGTTAGCTTTCACTCTAACGCCATACCCCGAAGGCTCTGCTTTTCCAGAATATCCACAACATATGCTCGCTTTAAATCCATCAAATAATGCTGCGCTCGCTTTATACGCTACGTTCTAATGTCAAAGCAAATCTCTGTTCTACTCGTGGCACCTGCTGTGGCACATACTTCAGTTACTTTAGGGCAGTACTAAGCATACCATCCTACTTAAAGTCCTGTCAACATAGCTGTGATAAAGACCATTTGGAAAATATACAGCTTCACCCTGAAATAGTAATTTATCATAACTCATGAGAGAGAATTAATTGTCATTTAGTACTTGTAATTCGGATTACTGCCCTTCGTGAAATGGGGCCGTGCATGTAAGTACAGGTCTCATTTAGAAGAGGAGTACTTTCATTTTTAACACACAGCAATTTCAAAGCTTATCACAGATTAACATTTTTCCTTTACTAGTTGACATAATAGGTTCACAAAGCGGTGTATTGTAATATTACTGTCCACTGGGGAAGTGTCTGTGCTGTGGACTGGCAAATGCTTTGTGTGTAGTTTGTGAATAAACAGAGATCCCTCGACATCTTTGGCATATTACACATTGACTGAATTTGAGTGTGCACTATCTACACATGGAGGATATTTCTCAGGTGATAGTTATATCTATTACATAAAGCTAGAAAGGGAAACAAAAGGTGTTTTAAGCATCAAAAAAAAAGTTCATTTCTTACTATTAATTCATGTTTACCTCAGAACTTTTTGTAGTCATTTTTTCTTCCTACTGAGATAAGTGTACAACTCTGAAATTTGCAGTCCAGTCTCTCCTAAATTCACTACACCTATCTTTCTTCTTATAATGGATCTCCACGCTTCATGGGTTTGTCAGGACAAGGGAGCTGCCTAATTAGTGAACTACAGATAAATGTAAAAGGATCCTTTTGATCCTGTGGACCTCCCAACCTTCTCCTATTAACGTGGGCTTGTTGTTCAAACTTTAACTTCTGTGATTGCAGCTTCTATGTCATTCAAAGGCTTGCTAAGGTGATGCACTTCGAGTGTTCCCATACTGAAGCAGAAAAGGACTGTCTAGTACAAAGAGGAAAGTGTGCTGCTGCACACTGACTTTGCAAGGTGGCACGTTATGTGAGTCCTACAAGCTCTCTCTTTTGTGAAGTGAGTTTGCTGTGGCCCTATCTGTAGTCATTAGAGAGGGGTTCTCGAATCTAAATGTAAGAGGGGCTTGAAAGTTTTTACTTTTGATGAGTAGAGACATTGCTTGTCAGGACAGAAAGAAATGGGGTGTAGCACCAGGCTGCCTGCAATCCTTAGTTTTACTTCCATACTCATAAAACCAATGTTAACAGAACTGTAGAGGGAATCAGAGACCTTTTAGAACTCTATTGTAAACTAAAGCTATCTTTTCCAAACGTTAGTTCAGAAGAAACCCTTGATACTTAGTCTGAGGTGAAAATGCAGACTGATTTACAATTGCCAGGCAGCTCTGCAGTCTTGTCTAGTGCTACAAAGCAGTTGTCAAAGAAACTGAACTACTTACATTTGCACTGAGGAGAGGAACTTTGTGCTAAGTAGTGGGGAACTGGGATTGTAATATTTTTGCTGTGCTAAAGCTTTATTTCTAATATGTTGACAGACAGGACAGAAAAATAAAATCCCACGAGACAGAGGTTCTCTGGTCCTCCAAATAAACAGGCTGGGGTCACAGCAGGAATATGCACAATGGAATTAATTTCCTGTGTGAGACTCTTGACTCACTATCTTCTGCAACAACTTGATTCATACCGTACTTGGGGAAGGCACTTGTAATCGTGCTGTTTCAAAAGCTGTTAACCTTACAGGACTTCTGTTCTTTCCCCTTCCTTCTTTAGGATTTAACCACTTTTGATATTCAGACTTTGAATTCTCCATTCTGTGGTGGGTTTTTTGTTGCATGGTTTTGTGTTGTTTGGGTGGTTTTTTGTTGTTGTTGTTTGGGTTTTTTTTGGTGTGGGTTGGGTTCTTTAGTTATTTGTTTGCTTCTTTTTTTCCTTTTTCCCTTTCTTTTTTCCTTTTTTTTTTTTTTTTTTCCCCCTGAGGGCTGATTATCAGTGTACCTACAAGCACAAGACTTTCTAATTACACACTGATAAAGCACAAACAGTGCATAGCCTTCTTATCAGTCTTTACATAAGATGGGCATGACTTTGTGTCATATCTGAGTTGCAGCCAGCAAAATCTCAGCTTGACAGCCTAGTGCTTTTTCCCTCTGGTCTATCATATTGCACATTCTTACAGGGTCATGCATGATAAAAAAGGATAAGGGGCCTCCAGAGAGACGTGACTGATACCTTATTGTCTGCAGAGCTTTTACCTCTGCACTATCACTGCAAATCTCTTCACAGAGGCTGCAACAGATGCTAGAATTATTGCCTAGACTACAGGCAGAGTAGCACAAGCTTGAAATCTGTGCTTTCACATCAATTTTATTTGTCTGTGGTATTCACACAGACCAGCAGTTAGATGAGACTGTGGTAGATGTTTTGAAGTGGAGAGTGAAGACAGTGTCTTGCTCTTCTCCAACAAAGCCAGGGTCTTGTAAAATAAATTTTCTTTCTTATGTCTCAGTTTCTCCTTATTTGTATTTTTATTTGGAACTTAACTAACTGGATAACTTCTTTATACCAGTCTTCTGTATCATTTGCCCAAAACACTGCTTAGTGTTTTGTTTGCTACTCTGTGAAACCCACTGATTCTTTATTTGCAATGCTTGTACTGCACGGAGGTACAGGGCTGGGGAAGGTCTGGGCCCTGTTAAGCTAGGCACTGTACATTTGTGGAAGAGGCATCAGTGCCTCGCTGTTTAAAATCAACATTTCCTCAAGTTTCTGCCGTGTCCTTCCATCAGAGAAGACAGATAGCTAGCTTAATCTAGGCTTGCTTTTACATTTTCTCTGTGTGGTTGATGCATATAGCTTTAGTACCAGCTCTCTTTATGCTTAATATTTTCCTCTGCAGCCTCAGAAATCTTTCCAATTTGATAATAAAATTTTGCTGGCAAAATGCTGTTTCCAATAGTGACTCAATGTTAAGACTGAATAATAGGAAACTTTTTCTAGTTCCGACTTGGGATAGCTGTTGAAGAATAGCATCATTATGAAATGACTGCTCTCTAGCTATAGGATAGGAGGTTCATGTCGCTGTATTGAATGGAAATGACTTTTACTTGAATGTATGCTGGACTGGGTATGACCCAGAGGACTCAGTGGTATGATCTGGAATTGTGCAGGGTCTCTTTTCTGAGGATTTTCTGCAGGAGACCAACAGGAAATAGAAGCAGAAGGTAGAGGGTGAATTTTTTTCAATCCTGGAAAGGATACAAAAAAGGCAGAGAGGAAACCATTCGGAAGAAAGTGCCTGTCACCAGCTGAGAGAAGCAGATGGACATAATCTGTGGTACTACTTAAAATATGTCCAGATAAAGTTTGGGAGCATCTTTGGGCTTGTTAAGCAGTTACATGTAAAATGCATATGTTGCTCCCATACAATGTATGTATGTAGTATTGCAGGCTCTTGCAGAGCTGTATAATTCTATAAATAGAAGACCCATCCTGGGATAAAGAGAGATTACTGATACAGCTCCATTTGGCACTGCTGTCTGCCCCAGGAATCTCTCCAGCTGCCCAGTAACCATCCAAGCATTCTTAATTTTAATTTATTTCTGCTTCTTGGTATCTGAAGTAAAAACCTCCTGTTGTTAAATAGGTGAATATTCACTTTGAGAAATGTCTTCTGCTGCCACTGCAGTTGGCATAGGCTTGATGCAGAGCACATCAAAGTTCCATTGTTGACAGTTTTAAAACATTCTCTCTGCAAACATGATTCATGAGACTAAACAATGTTATTGAACAAGATGCTGTGAGAGAAGGAAAGATATTAAAAAAAGGAAATAAATGGGAAAAATAAAAATGAGGAAGGGTGGGAGCCAGTCATCCACTAAGTAATCTCCTGATTTAAGAGGGTTTAGAGACAACATAATAAGACTCCGGAACACCTCCAGATTTTGTCTGTGTGTGGGTGTACGGCTCTGAAAAATAGTACTGCAGATATAACTCTGCCTAGAACAGAACTGCCACAGTCCCATCACTCATAACTCTGTCTGGGTCTGAGATTTGCATGTTGGTATTAGGGAATGTATTCATCTTCTTTAAAGTCATTGTTGGTTTGTGGAGTCCAAAATGTCACTTCAGTTGAGCCATTCGGATTCTTGCCTGATGACAAGCTCATTGTCCTGCAGTTTAGCCGAGTCCTCAGCTGAGATCAAAGTGGAGGGTTACCTCTTTTCTACAGGTTCCTTTCCCTCCTCATTTGTACCAGGCAAATAACAGTTTTACTAGCAGCAGGACTCTCATATTTTGTTATCTACACAATTCATTGTTTAGCAATTCCATTTGGTGCCAGATGAAGGAAAAAAAGGCAAACTGGGCACAGAAAGGCAGACCACCTTAGACTCTCTGAAATTCTTTCTTGTTCAAACAACAACTTTCCTGCTGCCTCTTCCAAACCAATTATTTTGACATGCTCCACTGCAGAACGTAGTGTCTAATGCAGCCAAGGAAAACACTGTTGAGCCAAATTCTGAACTTGATTGCATTCCTTCCATGGACTTAAATAGATGTCCTGTAAACATCTATTCCATAACAAAATTTGCAATCAGCTTATGATAATTAGTGGACCAGAAGAGGAAAATTCCTCATTTGGACATGCAGAATTTTGAATTTGTCATGTCTAGGTGTGTAGCTATTTACAACCTCTCCTTCTAGTGCTGCTGAGAAAAATGGCTGCAGTTATCAAGGAAGGAATGAAAGATAAAAGTAGAGCTTTGAGATGGAAGTGAAGCACACTGCAGAATAATTCTGTTATGCCCAAGCTATGTGTAAATTACACAGCTTGATGATTCATGCTCTGTATCGAGGAGTAATGAATATCAGAAAGTAATACCAGAGCCACATTTATCTAGATGAAGCCTCGCTAAATATACCAAGCAGGCTAATGAAGATTTTCACATGTAGTTTATGCATCTAACCTTTGCTAGGTAAGGATGTTTATTCCATACGAAAACATAACCCATTTTTTAAAACCTACCCTAAGCTCCTAAACCATGGGTCACGCTGTGAAACTGGTGCAGATCTTTCTGATTCACTGTTACTTTCCTTCCAAGTATCATTAACTACCTGAAAAAAATAGGAATGTACAGAGGAGTGTGAATTAGAGGAGTATACATAGACAGCATGCTTCAAGAGCCTACCTGAAACATTCTATTAAACCCTGTGTGCTCTGGAAGAATAGTGCCTTAGCTTGGTGCTGCTTCCACTGGAAAATGGTGAACACCAAATCTGGAGGAGATACAACAGGAGAGAGGCAAAGCATCCAAAAAGGAATTGGCAGAAACGTTGCTCCCCAGGTTAACAGCTACAGTACTTAGCATCAGAGAGCTTTCAATTTGTATTGGAAATGCTAAGAAAGATATATCCCATCTTAATAAATTATTCAACTTTATTTTGTACTACATTCCAGAAGGTCCAATAGTTTCAGTTATGTATAGCAAAGTGGGCAACAGTGAATGGAGAATGAATGCTTTCTGTCTAAGCCCTGCAAAACACAGCCTGGAGGTTTGCCTGTGATACTGATATTGCTGCTCGTGGTTTAAGCCCAGCATTCCTGTGGCCAATTGAAAGCTCTCTAACCCTCACCTGTTGATTACCAGGGTGAGCAGCTCAAAAGGTGAAAGACTTGGCCATGGTAGCATGTCAGCTGGATTAGAAATGCTGATCAGGTTTCTCTTCCTGCCTTAATACCTTCTTTCAAGTGCCAGTTACTGGTCGTAGCCTCTGCACATTGAAAATCCCCCTACACACACACACGTGCTGGATAACTCTTCAGGGAGTTCAAAACCTGTCATCAGAGACTACAGATGCCCACAAGGGAGTGGATGCCTGAAGACTGGTGGCTGAATGCTGACAAAGTGGGTAATACACCTGACAAGGGGTCCAGGTGTCATCTTTGTCACAACAATAGCTAAGTTCTGTGAAGGTCAAAGTTTCTGGTTTTTCCTATTGTGGAAGTAGTTCTACTTTTCTCTAGCAGTGAGTATTGGGAATATGCTGCTGAGTGGAATGGTCAAGTAACTGTGCTTTAGCATTTCAGAGAACTCTAGAGGTACTGGGAGTTGGAAAAAATATTTCTCATTCTGCAAAAAAACCCCCAGCAAATAACACAGTAGCTTATCCAAAGATAAGGGAAGCTGCTTGAAGCACACCCTCTGGTGAATTAGGAATCATGACACCACAGACTCCTGCCTTCTTCTGGAGTGGAAACCTTCCAAGAACAGCTTATCTTGTAGTGGTTGGGAATTTCTGAGTTAAGTTTCAGCCCAAAATTCAGGCATAAGAACAGAAGATATGGCGTGATAAAGGTGAGAGGCATTGTGTGGAACTTCAAACACAGATCAGTTTAAATGAAGAGCCATTCACCATAGGCAAATTAATATTGTCTATCTGAGGGCATTCCTTAAAGATCTTTCTAAATAAACTGCTAAAGCTCTTGTTAAAACTTTATTTCCATGCACCCTTCTTGATGTTGCATTTTCTTAGCAGTTTTTTCAGTTGTACCCTTCAGGATGTGTTTGCTCAGACAATACTGATGTTTAATGAAGACTTTCTGTAAATTTTCAGAACCTATCTTTGGGTTGGTTTTTTTTTTTTTTTTTTGTAATCTTTTATAAAAGATTTTTTACTTCAGATTCTTCCTGGGAAATGGTTCAGGTTGGGAATGGGAGTGATGAAGCAGTACTCTGTGGGGAAAGAAGACTGTGTATAGCACATCTGCCTGAGCTGCCTTATTTCTGACCAGAAATTAAGCAGGTCTGTGAGCCCTAGATTAATGTAGAAGCCAATCTGTCAGGGCCTCATTTCATCACAAGCCTGATGGCTCGTAGAGGAGAAAAGTCAAGTAGGCAAACAGTTATGGTCACCAAATCTAGGCATGTTGCCTTAGTAGTCGAATAAAAATCACGGTATCTTTCTCAAAATGATCTTACTCTTTCGTGTTTGTTTTGTTGTTGCTTTTGTTCTTTCGATTGTTTAGGTATTGTGGTGGTAGTGGTTTTCTTTGTGTGTTTTTATTATTATTTATTTTGAGCCTGAAATAGTGTTTAGCTGCAGGTAGTACCAGTATGTTCAAAAGTTTAATTTCTATTATTTCGTTTTGGCTGTAAACAGGGAGCCATTCTACAGTCACATAAAAGCTTGTTATTTTAGACTTATGGCAAATACTCTAGTATATGGGGGAAAAAAAAACAAAAAACCCCCCCACATTTTGTAAACTTCTCAGCTTAATCCTGCTATCTGAAGCCACTGTGAGTGTGTGGGAAGGTACTCAGCTACGCTGATGTAACAGAAGATTATAAAGCTGATGGATGTAGAATTCCCCTAGAGGGATGCTTTCACCTTGATAAAACCCATGGATGTCACTTTATCAAACAATATCTGGGAGGTTTCTATTATAGCCTGCAAGGTTTGTGTGAAATTTTAGATTGCTGTACCCTCCACTTTAATGGATTAAAACCCCCAAACCCAGCATTGGCATCATTACCCTATTAGTAAAGATCAATCCTTGTCCTCAGCAATAGCCACATCCCTCTTCAGTCAAGACAAAGAATCAATAAAACAAGATACTTCCCTTTTTAAAATTCACATTGCTTTTAATTATTATTTTGTCAGTCTTCACAATCTTTAACACAGCAAGTTTTCCCTTTCAGATTTGAGATTATATCAATATGTTAAAAACAGTCCGTGTTAAATAAATGTGGTTTCTGTGGCATCTCTGTGTTCGATCAAAAAGCTAGGAAAACAAAGCTGAAGCTATTACATTTTAACGGTTAAAAGAAACATCCTCAATGTCTACAGCCTCCCTTGTTTCCTGAAACATCCAACATTTGTTGTCAGGATTGTATTTCACCTGCCACATCATTCCATTTCCAAGGATCATGCTGGGATACCTGGCAGGATGTCATGTTATGTGCTCACTAAACAAGGTAGAGCATATTACAGAAGAAATCTGCATGGAACTTTGCTTCTGCTCTTTTTTTATTCACTTGGATGTTGAAAGACATTGCTCATTCTCAGAAGTCTGAAGCCTAGGCTTTTGTTTATTCTCTCACAGAGCATGGATGAACGCTACAGGTCCACGACAGTTGAGAATGAGGAAAGTGCTTCGTGAGGAATTGATGCTGTATGGTGGATGGTTAATTCAGGGCCCTACAATTGAAAGAGATTTGCATTGGGCAATATGGCCTCTTAAAATCTTAAGATACAAAAGTAATGGCACGATACCAAGTGCAGTTTCTGCAAATTCAGTTCTGATTCAGCATCTCTGTCACTGCGGATAAGTGCACGTTTCATCTTCCTTCATACAGATGCCTTTCTGTGTGACCTGCACTATTGTAACATCTGTAGGCAAATGATGGAGTTGAATACGAAACAAATGCACATTTAAAGAACAGTTAAATGTAAGCCTGTGTCAGTGTAGTAAATACCCTAAGTCATAAAAACACAGGAGTAGAAGAGTCACTTTTACATCGGTCAAATCTGTGCTGGAACCTCAGGACTTAAAAGTCAAAGCAAATTTAAGTTGTTTAATATCAGAAGTGGCTGCAGGCCACTAACTGCCAAACTAAATCTCTTGGTGTTGCCTCAAATGCCTTTTCAGTCAGGCCTTATTGTTGCTGAACTGATCAAAAGCCCTTCACGGTTACAAAGCAGACCTTAGTTATATACAGCAGGTCTTAGTTATGTACAGGGAAGTGCATTAAGCAGAATGAACTTGACAAAAAGAGAATCCTACCTCAGTTTATCCCTAATGTTTGTAGGGGGAGATGAGACAAATTTTGGTTTTATGAGGGAGTCAAAAAACTGCACAGAATGTAGAATTCAGGAAGCCAGTAGCTGTGAGGATGTGAAAGGCCATAGTGGTAACTGAGCTCTGTCCACTTCAGGCACAAAGAAACATCCCACATTGTAAAACTGCCTTAAAATGAATTAAAATTTGAACAAGCCAAGTAAGGAAGAGGAAGGTGAGCCTTTGAAGAAACTCGGCAGTTCTGAGCCTGCAAGCGCTCACAAGCTGAGTGGTAACTGCTGTGGGGAGTTGTCCCGTGGAAGTCGACAGAACTGCTCATCCACACAGGGTTCCCAGAATACTAAGGATCAGTACCTCAGCTGTATTTTCAGTTTTGATTTGTTAAGGTTATTAATCTCTTTAACATCAAAGAAGAGCTTACTCACTTGTTCCTTAAAAACAAAACAATGTTTATGATTCTATGACTCGCCTCTCTGATTCTATTTCATCTCTGCAAGATTCAGAGCACACGTCTTGGCACGGTACGTGATGCTAACTGAAACAGACCAAATAGATCTAACGTGAAAATTAAGAGAAGAGATTACTATTAGACATACCACAGAACTAGAGAGCTGCATAGTCTGCTAGCTATGCCAACACATCCTAATAAAAAGACATCCACATTTTTACTGTCACCCTTATAGCTGGTCATGCCTCTAACAGGCTAAGCTAGAAACTCCAAAATATTTCCTTTTTTTTTTAAACAAATGCTTGAAAGTTTTTTTCTATCAGATAATGTGGAGCAGGCAGAAAAGGGAATAATCTTCCTTCCAATGAGGGACCGAAGGATTCACACTTGCTCTCAAAAAATCCCCCAGAGTAATGCCTAGGACACTTCCCTAAGTGCTGCCTATATGTTTCCTTTCATTCCACAGCTGAATTTTTTTACATTTGGCCTGTTTTCATCACCTGGGTCTATTTAACTTGGCAAGAAGGGATAGCTGTCTGTCTTCTTCCTTGAAAAGCTTGTATGTTGTGCGCGAACAGCAGCCTTGTAAAGTCATTAAGTAAAAGGAAAACTTCTGGTGTTAACTGAGGTGGTATCATTCCAGTATGGGTACTGGCATACCCAAGGCTGAGGTAAGCCAGATAGCTCAAGTGCCTATAGCCCTTCTGTTCTTGCACGACAGATTTCAGCACAGGGTGTCCTGAATTGTAAGTGCTTGACTGGCTGTACCACAAAGTCTCTGCACTGCTAAGGCATCGTGGCTCCTGGTACCCAAGAGAGCTAGATTAAAGCTATTTTGGGTGTTCTCACATGTATTGTAATCTCCCTTCCTAGCTACTGGTGAGGCATAGCCTGAGAGGCCACTTCAGAGTATCTCTGCAGCTTGCCAGCTCAGCTCTGTTTAATATAAATGGAAGCTCTTCAAGGTGTCAGTGGCATATTTTGCAGATGCCATGAGTGTTCATTTAAGGCAGGCTTTGTTGTCTCATTACAAACAAAAAGCAGAAAGGAAATTTAGAAATGTAAAGACTGGTATTAAATAGAAAAGTATGAGACGTGTTCTTTATGCAAACGGTAGCTGCGGAAAGTGAGTTTTCTTTAGGGTTGGTTAGGGATACGTGCAAGGACTTTTATTTCCAGTCACCTACAGTCCTCTGTCGTTATATTTAGTGGGTCTTGCTCAGTTCTTCCATCTGACACTAAAAGTTACAAAGGACAGCCTCAAAGACAGTGGGATGGTTGCTTTACGGTGTAGGATACCTAGGCTCTTTCTTTTTTCCCGTTTTATGCCTTCTGGCAATGCATCGAGTGAAATTGTGCATTTCTGCCTGGTGACTTATCCCACTGTGTGGTGGTGTCTTTTAATATATATACATATATTTATTGTTTGCTTATTTGTTTTCCCATCTCTTTTTCCCAGAGTTGTCTTCTATTTTCCAAGAAAATCTGGAATCCCTTTGGAGCTGTTGCACATTTATTGTGAGGACAGGGTGGGAAGTGAGTCATTTAGGAAACAGCATACATTTCCTCGATTAGCTTGTTCACAGTGGGAGAGGAACTGATGTCTGCAGTCCAGAGATAGCTACTTGGATTCATATGGGCATTCACCAGTTCAGTGTAACTCTCCTGCAGTGGGATGTCTCTCCTCCTGTCAGTAGGTTGTGCTCCCATGTGTGAAGTGAGGAAGCTCTGCTGCCACTCCCAGGCCCTGTGAGCCTCAGTCCTTGGACTGAAGGTTTGTTGGAAGCATCTCTACAAAAACCCACTTGCAAAAATTTAACCAAGGGAGATTTCAATGCACTTTTCTCTAGAAAGGAAACACACTAAGGTGTTTTCTAGTGATTCTTAGTGTCTGTTCATTCCTTTCCTTGCGAGAGTCTATTACAGTCTCTGGTAACTGACAGCTTGTCCCGTCTCTGATTTCTAGCTTTTCTGACTATGGAAAGGAACATTTTCTTTTACTATTTTCCTCTATATCTTGAAGAGGAGAGGTTATTAATTCCCGGTGCTTTAGCATATTGCTAATGCTTGCGAATACTTGATTCTCTGAAATGCTGTTCTTAAATGAGAAGCAGAAAATAAAACTTGTTGATTTGGGGGTTAGGATCTGGAAGGTGTCAGGCATAGCCCAAGTCCTGGAAAAGAAGAGGCCCTGGCTAATGCTGCCAGCTACCATATTAACACCTTCTCAGCTACATAGGCCTCCCTGTGTATTTTTGTCTGCCTTGTAAATTAGGAGTTCCTCGGGGGAGGAAAGCTGTGTGCATCCATCTGTTTATACAAGCATCCTCGTTAGTAGTTTAACACTCAGCCACTCACATGCTGCCTGATCCCTCTCTGTGCCCCTTTGGAGTGTTGCTGAGGGGGCTTGGATGGGAACACGTGCTGTTGTCAAGGTGGTGCAGCAGCTGCGCTTGGTACAAGGCCTCCCAGAGCTCCCGCTAAGTAGTATTTACTCTGAACTCAGAGCAGACTTATTTTTTAGGGCACAGCTGTCACTGTTGTACTATATTTTCAGCCAGTATACGGATCTGCTCACAACAGAGCGTAGTAAGAATTCTCTGCAGTGCATTGAAACCAACATGTGATACTTCCAGCCTGCCCACTTGCTTTGAGCTGGGGATACTGGAAGTCAGATATCTGCCCTGTAGGAAGGGGCTGAAAATTCACATCTCTGAAGCAGCAAGTGCTCCTCTGCTTGGCTGAGAGAGGTGGAAGTTGTTTGGCTTTTCAAGATGATGTCTATGGTTGGGTTTGAGTCACTAAATAAATACTATTAGATCTGTCAGTGGTCCCCTGGTTTGGATTTTGTAAATCAAGTGACAGAAATTGCTATACCGTGAGTCACTAATGAACATCTCACTGTAACCTTAAATAAAGGCATTTGCAACACCCAGCACCTGAAAGCTGTGTTGCTATCCAGAGTGAGCAGGTTAAGACTATTACAGAGGTTTCCTGAAATAGCTCTGTCCAGATCTCTCCTAGAGATGTCTTAATAAAATAACCCACTGCTGGTCAAACTGAAAAATGCACATTTGGCCTGGACAGAACTGTATTTCTCTACTTCTGCTACTTCTGGTAGTAGAAAGGAAACTGGGATGAGACCAAACTATAACTTAACTGTGTAGACGGGTCTGGATTTGCAGTCTAATTCCAAGGGTTAATTAACATCCACCTTTCGTTTAAATATGTTTTAAAAAACCTCTTTAAATACAAAATAACCCCTCAAGATTTCACAAAGACACGGTGAAATCTTCTCCATTTGTGGTTGTATTTATAAAATTTTAGTAGATCGGGGATTAATTTTCAAAGGAAAATACCAACAGATAAAACACTTTGCATTCCATTCCTTTCTGCTGGATCTTTACAAATGGGAACAAGATAGTCTTGAATGTGCCTTGACACTTCAAATGTGGCTGCCTATATCTCCATCTGTACACTGGTATTTTGTCCCCAACAATTACTGATTGTTCTTAATGTCTGCTGTAAATGCACGCTGTGGGTTCACTCCAGAGTCTCACAGAGAAGCCTGTTAGCTTCTAACTAAAATAGGTATAATTTTGTACTTTGAATATTTTATACAGATTATGCACCCAGACTTTGATAATGCCTTCTATACAGAGCTCTACCGGACCAAATAATCTACATAGCATGCTCTTAGCCAGTGGGAAGAATGGGGAAAGAAGTAATTATTTCCTGATACTTATTATGGCTCTGAAATCAGGTACAATAAACTATATCCATCTTTTATATTTGTGAGTCTTACTGTCCATGAAGGTAGGATAAGCTGAATGTTAGGGGTGAAGTGACCCCAGTGGAGTGCTGGCCCCTGAAATGGGAATTGGAAAGGTAGAGCTGTATTAAAGAATCCCGCCCAGAATCTGTTACCATTATACTTAGCTGAAGAGATGACGACAAATCCCTTTAATTTCCTTTTCAAATAACGAAACGGTGGCTGATAAGCCATGATTGAGACCATTTCCTTATCTTTTACAGGGTAGTTGTCCTGTAGCTCTTTGCATCAGAAAGATACCAGTATTGCAATGGCCATAGTTAGAAGTTCATATAAATCAGAAATTCAAAGTTACCCAGGCCTTTTTGGTTGATAGATTCTTCTGAATATGTTTTTTTTCATTTAGGCAATTGTTTTCTAAAAATGTTAGGCAGAAAATAACTCCCTAGAGTAAGTGAAATCAGGTCACTAGTTATAACCATCCCCTCCCTCTAAATTTGACTCTGATTCTAGGACAGTTGTGGTTATCTGCTGGATCTTTATTTTAAGATACAACGTTTAAATTTGGGGCTGCAAAAAGCAGAAATCAAAGAAACTGAGAAGGAAGTCGTCATGTTAGACTAGCCCTAGATCTAGACTACTTTCTCCCTTCTGTGGAAGCTCTGTTTCTCTGAGCTGATTTTGTTTGAAGCATCACTGGGGTGTGCAAGGAGAGATGTATGTGTTAAGTAAGAATTGCCAAATTAGGGCAGACTTTGAGTAACTGGGATGATATTCAAAAACTAGTATTTGGTCTTGCTTAGCTGAAGGAGAAATTCCAAGCATTTGGAACCCACTGTCTGGAGAATGGAACTATCAGCATCACGAGGTTAACGTGGTGGTAAGAATTTGCATGTTTCATGAGGAGATAAAAAGTGGTGTCTTAGAGAAGTGACATATATAGAATACTTTTTAAAAAAATCTGTATCAGGAAGGCTCAAGCTTTGGTGCTTTCCTGACAGGCAGACAGTTTATATTAATAGAGAATAGGGATAAATTGATACTGAAGTCATCAAGTGTCCTGCTTGATGAATTCAAGTCTTACTGACTGATTCATCTGAGTTTGGCTTCTGTTCACAGTTTGCCTTTTCCTGACCTGTTACTTTATTGCAGATTATGTCTCTTGACTTACTAGGGAGACCGAGCAGGGAAGCATCTTTCAGTAACTGTACAAGCACACTGGGTATGTAAATAACCTGTATTGTTTATAGGCTTCTGGATTCTGGGTACTTCACACAAGGCAAATCGATGAAATACATAGAAGCTCGTATTTGTCTAATAGGTTAGGAAAACTGCTTGTAATATGAAAACTGTGGTCCTACTAATCTCTTTCTGAGAGGGTGCATTACACTGCAGAATAAAACTCCATCATCAGAAATACCACAAAGTATTTCCCTCACCCGTCAATTCCTTAACATCAGGCAATGGCCCTGCCATTTTCAGTCAGCTCTACTGTGAGTGAGAGCACTGTTTCTGTGGCTGCCCTTGGTTTGGAAAACAGAACTCTTATTCCTTTTATCTCTAATGAAATGGTAGAAAAACCTGTCTCTTCCAGTCAGATCAGTTATTGGATGTTATTTACAGTGCCTAATCCCAGAGTAATCTCTATTTTTACATAGGGTGTCTGAGTATTCGGGGTGCTGTGATCTAGCATCCCGATACTAGAGCTTGTGTTGTAGTCAGCTGAGAGCTCCCATTGTCAGACTACACTGTCAGTTAGCCTGCCAGCCTCAGTAATGAGCACCTTTAGTGGGGTGTTAAGAAAGTGGGATTTTTCTTTTTTTCTTCATTGTCTTTGCCAGTGTAAGCACACTCTAGGGAAGTGCACAAGCAGCCTGGGGAATTGTTGCAGAAGGACTTCTTTGGTTTGGGTATGTATGTATTTTTAAGTGTTTTGAGGTCATATTAGGAAAGGCAGAGTTAAAGAATTTCACTTCACACTTGATGAGGAAAAGTGTTTGCATTTGTGTTGGGTTTTGACTTCCTTAGGAATTTAGCTTCATGGTTTCAGCCTGGCTGAAGTCACAGGGGAATTCTGGCTCATGGTCAGACTTGTCTTTCAGTCTTGTTCACCGTGCTGAAGGAAGAGAGGTTTTGAATGCAGCCTTTGTTGTAGTACTTTATATCATCCTTGGGTTTTCTTAGAAGTGAGGAATGTGAGTATCTAAAAGTAAGAGCAAAGACCTATAGCTGATGTCCGTACCCTTTAAGTACTCTGCTGAAAGCAGAGGACAGCTCTGATGTGCTCACTAAAATTTGTCTGGCTGATGGTATGTGAAGGCTCTTCTGTTTTAGCTGGAGTTCCCTGATGGAGTCAAGCTTCGTAAGTAGCTGCGTTGTACTGATGTCATCCAGATGCAAGCTGAGGGGCCTGTGTAAAGTTGAGGGCAGGATACAGCCCACTTGGAGAAGATGCAATTCAGAAGGCATCTGGAGCTAACAAAATGGGTGCCCTAGTGAACAACCAGAATCTCTGAACTGCTCTTCTAGTAGCTGGGTTTGTAGCTGAAGCATTGTGGCTTCATACAAGTTCAAGTTCAGCAGGTTGATGAGGTCATCTCATATATGGAGTAATCTGTCTTGGTAATGGAGCTATAGTTGGATGTGGGTAAGGTTAAGCAGAATAATATCCTATAAAACTCGCTATAAAAGAAGCAAAGCATGTTCAAGGCTTCTCACATGCATTCGTTTTCTGTCTGCTCAGTATAATGAATTAATTTGGGAAAAATGGCTTTTAGGAGGAGAAGTACAATAAAATCATGCAGTAGATACTGGTTCATTAGTTTTCTGCTTCTGAGTAATGTCTCTATTTATATTGGAGTAGTATATAGTGATAATTATCCCCTCGAGGAGGGGATAATATGTGGTAAGGGAACCACTACATTGGGCTTAGCCTCTCAAAATGGGAGCAGTGACAAGAAGATGTTGTCCTGGCACTTTGCAGAAATGAGACTTGACTTGGAGTTTCTTTAATTTCCATAAAGGTTGTTCCACCCCTATAGTTACAGATTCAGCTAGTGCTCTAGTGTTGTATCTATTACTGTATTTATTGCTGTTTCTATTTCTCATTATCCTTAGGATTCTAGGCAAGTTTTCTATAAGGACTTTGTGTACAAAATGACTTCTCCTGATAGGACTTTTGTTTTCTTTTCCCGCACAGATCACCCCTGGCAGCAAGGCAGCACAGTCACAGATGAACCAAGGGGACCTTGTGGTAGCCATTGATGGAGTCAACACTGACAGCATGACCCACTTAGAGGCCCAGAACAAGATCAAGTCAGCCAGCCACAACTTGAGCCTCACTCTTCAGAAGTATGTCATACAAGTTAAAGTCTTTGCATTCCTAAGGGCATCCTGTGGAACTCACGACTAAGGGATATAATTTTTTTATTGCTGTTAGATTTATTTCAAGTATTTACAGCACAGATATGAGGGAGAAAACCCAAATCTGCTCTGATTCTTGTAGGAATCAGCATGGTTGGTGTGCTGAGTGTATCTGTGTTGAACTGACCCTATGGAATACAGGTGTCATCCCATATCTGTTCAAGCTTCTGTTAAAAACTAAATCCAGCAGTGATGTTTCTTTTGCTTATGCCTATGTGTAGAACACACAGTTTTGTTTGATTCATTTCTGAATGACTGTTCTAGAAACAACCATTGTAACAAGTGCTATGAGTGCATGGGAGGAACCTGCCATTCACCACAGGGTGAATGATCAGAGTTTGAAAGTGGCCTCAGCAGCTGACAGAATACAGAAGGTGTAGACTGAGTGCAGGACTGGGAATCAGGAGACCATGGAGAGGGCAGAGTCTTTCACAGAGACGTGATAGGAGTTGTCTTGCCATTGTGAAGGCAGAATCTCTTCACATCACAGGTTTCATAACTTTTCTTGGTTAAGGTTGCTTCCAAGGAAACTTGTTCTTAAGTCAGATAACCTTGCACTGAGATTTTCTGCAATAGTTACCTTAATGTTTAAGGCTCCATAATTACATAAAGCAAAGTAACTTCTACTTTTATTCCATTGCAGAGAAGATCCTTTTTACGAAGGCTTGGCAAAGCCTGGTGCAGAAAGCAGGTTGCAGTTCCTGAGAATGTACCAGCAAATCTCATAGATGGATGTGCAGCAGAGCTAGGCAGTGTCAGGAACAGACTCACACCTGAGGGAAAAAGATCTTTAGCTGAGCTTTCCAAGACAGAGCTGGGTATTCTAAAGCAGAATGTATGGCTGAATTTCCCATATGGCTTTGTAACAATCAAGTTTGTCTTTAAGTGGGTATTCCAGTTAATGTATAAAATAAGTACACAAAGTAGAAAGATGCTAACAAAACTGCATCATCTTTATTAGCATTTGTGAGAACACGGGTAGACATATATTTCCTGGAAACATATAACTTATGTATTTCCTGGAAAAGAGTTTAAATTAAGCTTTTTAGATTTTCAGATGTTTCAGAGTTTCTCAAAGAAAAATCATTTTAGATTTTTCTCAAAGGGTGTGATCTGGTTTCAGTGAATGCAAGGGAGGTAGGGAGATGCATGGAATACTTTCTGCCCCCTCGTATGATGTGCATGTGTGCCTAGGCAAGATTTTCGGGCAAAATTAGACACCAGGAGCCTAATCCTATCTGTACTGCTATGGGCTTTATATCAGAAGCCAGAAGTCAATAGTCTCCCAAAGTTCTTGAGGGAAGACGAGGCACTATCTTGATGCGTGTAGTTAAATTCTCCTCCCGTGGCCCGCTCCAGCTTCTTTTTGCTCCATTCTGATGAATGCCAGTCATACTGTGAATATGCGTATGGTATCTTCCTTAAAAAAGCTTGATATGTTCCAGATTACTCCCTATTTGGAAGTTAAGGAAACTCCTTTATCATAATTTCTTTTAGAACTTCTGTCTACTTTTTTGTTGTTGTTGTTGGATCTTTGTGGTGGTTTTGTGTGGAACTGAAAAGTGATCTGGGGGCTGCTTCTATGGCCTGGCATTTAAAACTACAAAGTTATCACCTCTCCTTCCACACAGAGCTCCCAAATCTGTGCCTAACAAAGACAGGTTATTCTAATAGGTATCACAGGTGCAAGTCACTTAAAACAGTAATTTTGATGAAGCGTTGGCAGGGGCATTTCATGTGAGTAGTTGTGCTTTTGTACTTGCTGTCCTCTAAATTTTAGCACACCAGGAGCTCCGTTATTTATCTTTTTTTAAAGTGTTTTACACCATCCAGGACAGCCTTTTTATTGTTTAATGATGGAAGTAGTTTGGGGGTTTTCCATAAGTATTTTCAGGCTGCTAAAGCTTTACTTATTGTGGTGTACATTATTCTTTGTCCACATAATTCTAGTGGAAGTAACATTATTTATTGGTTTCTTGGTCTATCTATTGTTTCTTTTGATTTTTTAAGGTTTACCTTCTCCCTTGCTTCCAAAATAAATGTTTCAGATAATCAATTGATGTGGATAATGAACAGCCAAAGGAAGCAGTAAAGGTGTGTTCCACAGACTGAAATATGCTTACCTAAATAATAGATAGAGATGAGCTAAGATCCATGTTGAGAATAGGATAAAGGTATAAAGTGATATGAAATACTGTTAAGCATAAATTGGTCTGACATCTTCTTTGCTAGCAAGTGAGAAGAAGAACTTTTGGGAAGTTAGATTAATCTCACCTTGAAAATATAATTTTTCCCAGGCACAAGTGGGTTCATTTACCTTGGTACAAAAAGGTGGTGGCAGTTTAGTCACCTGCCCAAAATTTACAATGAAATATACTTTTTTTCAACAAAAAATATTTTACAAAGAAGTGAGAAGTAGAATCATTAACGTGAAGAAGCAGTCACTAGTGTTAGTAACTTCCAACCAAATAAGTAAAAAACAAGAGAAAGGCAAAATCTCCTGAGACTTGGTTACCAGAAATCATTTTGACTTTTTCAGACATGGCTGGCAGCAATGAAACTGGAGTCGAGTGTTCTACTGCTATGGAAAAATAAAGCTAGTTTCCCTAAAGAGCACAGAGATGGGTACACTCAGTTATCTAATCTTGCATAAGAGCTTGGAAACACTGAAGTCCTTTCAAATAGAAAAGGCATTAGGAAATTTGCCATTGTGATGGGAACTAAGCCCTAAATTTTGATGATCTTGGACATTTATGTGAGGTAGTCACGTGGCTGTACAGAATATGTTTCAAGTTCAGGGAATGCCTTAGCAGGCAATCTGTGGCTTGGTTTTGCTGTTGGAGGTAGACATGGACCTGCTTGTTCAGTCTGTAAGGCCATGGAAGAAGCAGTGTAACATGAAATCTAGACATAAATGCTTTTTATTTTTCTAATGGCTCTTGACTCTCAAGAGCAATGGCCTTTCCTTTTATTGATCCTGGCCATGAAGGTTTCAAGAACATTGTTTATCACTTGACAGTGCAGACAGTGTTTGCTGCTACTCACTTTTATTACCACACTCAAGTTTCCTGTGAGGTTTCTTTTTCAAGGTGCAAAACTGGTTATTTTTTATTTTGCTGCCAAGAAAAGCTGTACATGGTGTCAGCAGTTGTGCAGGACATGAAATTACAAGACATCAAACATAGCTGAAGGGGAGCTTTAAGAAAGCCTGCTAGTACTTGCCTGCCTAAGCAATGAGAGTCTGCACGTCTCTGGCTATACAAACTTAGTTTTTCTTCAAGTACCATCGATCTGCACCGTGCAAGGTGCACTAACAGAGCTCGTCAGGGAGGCCTTTGTGCACAGCGCTGGCCTGAGAGGAATTTTCCATGGTTCACTCATGTAGATAGCCCGTTATGGGTTCAGGAAGGTGGGGATGTCAAGATTTTTTCTGACAGATTCCTTCCCTAAACTCCCGGTTATATTTGTTCTTATCACCTCATTCATGCTATGTTTTCACATGAAACCAGAAAATTAGGATGGAGGTCCCACCAGCTATGCCAGAGGTTTGATCAGGCAGCCAGAACTTGTCTTGCTGCTGGCTTGAGTGAAACACACTGTGTTTTTTGACTGCTCATTTTCAATGTCTGCCTGCCTAGTTCTCCAGAGCCTGCAGCATGCCTCCTTGGGCTGCTTTTGAGGAGGTAAAGGATGCAGACAGGCAACTGGCAGGGAGTTGAAGTATTCGGACCATACCTGGAGAGAGAGACCTGTGATCCAGTGGTGTGGAAAGGTATGAGACGCTCCAGATCATCTCATTTTCCTTTGGTTTAAACCACAAAGTCCATCTAGGAAGGGAGTTCTCTTTTGCTGAAGAAAAGGAAGCAGAAGCGAGGGGAGAAAGAAGGTTCGTTCTTCGGCACTGTGCACTAGGACTCCATGACGGTGTGCAAGCAAACAAGGCTGACACTCCGAAGCATGAGACACTTAGATGTGTCTCCTTCCTTAGCAACCTGCGTTACTCTGGCTGTACTGAGGGGGGATTGGTGCCACTTCTGCTAGACAATGCTATGGAAGGCTATGCTCATACTCTGTAATGGTTGTGGTGAAAAATGACACTGCTTTGCTCTTAATCGTTTTGTGACCTCCTGGCGTTCAGTCATTTTTCAGTATCAGTTTCTAGTCAGTTACCTGAGCTACACAGCTGCCCCCAGGCATTTTATTTCTGGGCCAGTTGAAGATCATCCTTAACTGGCTGGCTCTCCCACAGATACCAGGCCATTAACTTAAATTGTCCTGCAGTATTCAGATCACAGGTGAAAAATGAAAGGCATGCAAAATCTATTTTTATTTCATACAAATGGGTTTCTTTTTGAAATGCAGTGCACGAGAGTGGAGTATTATTTGTCAACATGTTTCACTGGAGCATCTACAGCATTTATTTGATCTCAACGCAAGGAATCTGATCAGGCTCCTTGGAAAGGATTCACCAAATGTATTGGCTTCATTTTGGAAAGTGCTGTAACATGAGCGTGCCTCGTTCTGCTGGCACAAACATTCCTGTGACACTCTCAGACTCCTGCCTTGGCATCACCCTGTGCTGCTGGAGTGGAGCTGTGGAGATGCAGACTTTCTGTGCCTGGTGTGTGCTGATGCGACCTCCCCCTCCCAGGGCACGCCAGCGATGCTACCGTTTGCTGGAAAATCACGTACTAAATACTCCTTTTCTCTAGTGAAAGTGTCAGAGGCAAAGCTATGAGAGACACGGTAAATATTTAATAGCTTTCCTTTTTTGTGCAGCACCAAAAGATGGCTGATCCTGCAGTATTTATTTCAGGCCTACTGTAAATAAAGCATGTGGTGACAGCAAGCTGCAAGCAAGGGAGATTCAGTGGTTATTGTAAACTGCTTTCTTTTGTCTGAAGCTGTGAATAGTAACCAATTCTGTGCGTGTTTTAGGTCTGCTGATGGGCACATTTTAAATCTGAACCAGATTCAGGCTGCGTTTATTCTCAGAAGAATTAGGAGATGGTATCTATCCCACTTTAAGAGTAAATTAGAAATACATAAGTAGTGAGGAGAGATATTACAAAATCTACCTTTGGAAAGGTAAGTGGAGTAGTCAAACAGCTGTTTACATGTTTTACTGAATCACGATGTGTATAAATTCAAAATTTTAAGCAGATTAGTGTAAAAAAAAAAAGATAGGACTGCTAATGGGGGACATAACGGGATACTAGCCAGTTTATCTTGCTTACACGTGTGACTCTAGAACTTTTGAGAACCATCTGCCTCTAATAGCCAAGGCTCCTTCCCCTGACTTGTGATGATGCTGTGTATTCTAAGCATTAAAAAAGACATATCCTACTAGTGGATCAAGGAAGCTAGCATGTATTCCTGTGAGCTGAGAGGTGGTCCTCCCTCTCTCCTTGAGACATGGAGATGAATCCCACTGCGTGCCCGGTTGTCTTTCTACGCAGGTATGAGAGGAAAGTAGAATCTGTTACTAGATTTTGGGCTAGCACTGGGACAGGGCTGCGAGTTACTGTCTTTGAGTAGTAACATTTAATACTGTTACAATTAATGACCGGCTTTTTCCATGGAAAATGAAATAAAATATCAATGGCAGTCACTGCAGTAAATATAAATCTATTCCCTACATGAACAGTTGAATTGAGTGGACTGCTATTTGCACTCTCTGTATAGAGTGTCCTTGCGTAGCTTTAGAAAAGAGCCTGGAAACTGTGGCTGTGTGCCAAATGCTTTAAAGGGCAATGAAGTTTTCATTACGACAGGATTCTACTGAGGGATTAGAACTGTTCTCAGAGTGCACATCACTTTTTATTCCCCCCGAATGCCAGTTTAGAGATGAGATTAAAAATCATTGTGTTATTTGTCTGAGAAATATTCTCTGGATGAGCTAAAGATAATCTCCATGTGAATCCTTTCACATATTATATTGCACTCACCACAGAAAGGTTAAGATGGGTATCGCAGGCACAGTTCACCGGAGTCAATGGGCTGACGCAACTTACTAAATACACATGACAGTTGTAATCTTTCAGACAACCAGTCACTGCTTGCATTCTGTAATGAGGAAGTCGATACATTACCCAAAATGTTATGGGAGACAGGAAGGTCACAATGTATCAGGGCTGGGACCTTTTCTTATTGATTAACATTGATTAGCTTAAGCATGGTCCTATCAAACTGGAAATTGCACACTTGAAGCTAATTGGAATGGATGATGCAGTATTTTAAAGAAGTGGAACGAGTAGTCATTCAATCAAATAAAATACCAAGGCTTTCCTAGATCAATCTTGTAATGCATGGTTTGTGCACGTGAAATTCATCATTGGATCCTTTTTACCGTGGTGTTTCTTGCCCATCAGCCACTAGAAAAGCTGCCAGGCCTCATTCCTTTCTCACAAAATCCAAACATTGGTAGCCCTGTTGTTTCTTACAGCAAGAACAGAGCCACACCGAGGTCCATTTTGCTCATCTCTCAGGCATCTCCTGGGGTTGGCCATCTCTTCATGTCTGTGCTCTCTCCTTGCTGGTGTCTGTTACAAGCATGTCAACAGTGAGCACTGGGTACCTGCTGGCCCTGTGGTGTTCATCTGCGTAGCAGTAGAAATCTCTCTGGATTTGGACATCCCCTGAGCTCCTCTGTGTGAGCAGAAAGCAGTTAACAAAGCTTTGTAGTACATTTTTTGTGACCCGTTGAACTTCGTCTGTGATTCCCTGATTCTGGAGCTGGTTTCCTAGGGTGATGCTCCCCAGCAGTCTACGGGGCCACTCTGAAATCTGTACCCGAATGACATTAAGGGAGCTGCTAAGAAGCCAAGAGTTGCAAGACTGCAGTGGAGCCTGATGATACTCGAATGGGGGTAGTGCTGAGTCTCAGGTACACTATCTGCACGTCAGGTGACAACTGAACGGGGAAATCACTGGGGGTCACTGAAGAACTTTGTGAATATTTGATACTTGATTCTTCAAAATTGTTATTTATTGTGCTCACCAAGGAGAGTTGTGTCACATCTCAAGACTGAGGTATGGCAGACTATATATGAGTACTGAATCTTTATTCCGTGCCTATTCTGCTCTTTATTAATAATAGCTAATTATTTGTTCTACTTAATTAGATCCTTTCAGAACCCAAATGTTTTTTTTTCCGCTTTTCTTAAACTAACAAAGTATTTTCTTATTTGTATGTTTACCATATTCTTTTTACCATCTCTCAGTTATTAAAATAATCAATATAATAATTAAATCATTAATATTAAATAAATATGCTGAGATTTCAAGTAAGACACTACATCTAAAGTTTATATACCATTAAGCTTTGATCCTTCTCTGATAATTTTGATTGTATTTTGGCATCTCACTTTAGCTTCTGTACACCATTCTCTATAGCTAGGCAATTAGCATCTCATTTTTGCTTCTCTATAGCTAGGCAATCAAAATTCTGCATTTGGCTCATTTATTATTGAGGTTAGAATAGTGGCTACGTGTATAATCAATACCTGTTCATGTATTTCTGAGTATTGTGGGTTTACCCACACTGTGCTGTAAGTACCACTTCTATTCATCTTAAAAGTTTCTGCTGTTATTTTAAAACAAGCTTTGAGAGGAACATCTGATGCTTTTATCTTATCAGTAATAGCCATAGAGAACATGCAAATCAAAAGCAGAAATAAATAAGAACACATATCCTCCCTCCAGTAGCATCCAGTTTCAGCCTAGCTGAAATATGTTTCACATGTGAATCCTCTGCTATTCAGACTGAGTTATGGATAATTAGGAACGCTGTGCAAAACTCCTGTAATAAAATCTGAAGGCAAATGTGAATTTGGATTGGGTTTAATATTAAGAATTGAGGTAAGTAGCGTTGTGATTATAATCTATGGATGAAACAGGCTGGAGGACATAATGTGGGGCAGTTTAGGAAAAGGGATTTTTCATAGCAGAAGGGAAGGGAAGAATTAAGATGCAACAGGCACTGTGCAGTTGCCACAGAAGTAGAAGGGGTCAAAGAGGGACCAGGAGAGCAGAATGTGCTTGTCCAACATTTTTAAACACATGTGCCTTTTCAGAATTCTCAGCTTTACACACTGTCTCCAGTTCCCTTCTTTTCTTCCTTTCACAAAAATCCTCAAGTCTTCTTCTCTTTTCCTTTCCCTTTCTATCCCGTAATGTTTGTGGCTGCCCCAGCTCAGATCCCTTCTAAAGGAAAATGGGTATTTCATACTCACAAACAACTTGTTGTGGTTTATTTTTGATAGCATCTTCCCTTTAGGCTGGTGCCATTTGTGCATAAGAAGTTTTTGTCAGTATATTGCTGTGGGTAGGAGCACGGGGTCTGGAAATCATAATTGCCTGTCCTCAATCCGAGTGCAGCACAGTGCAGGGAAATAATTAATAAATCAGGCATCCAGGCAAATGCTAATATTTGCGTTTGCCATTGATATATAGAGAATAAAATTGCTGGTGGAAGTACTTTTCGGTGTTATTGCAGGCACAGATGATATCCTGAGAGAGGGAAAGCAGGTCTCATCCTAGCCCCAAAGTGATGGCAGTTGTATCTGAAGTCCTGTCTGTGAAATGTTCAGGGGTTTATCTTTGTGAGTCTCACTGGAGTCACTGAAACTGTTTGCTGATGTCCCAGGCACGGCTTAAAGAATTAAGCCCTGGTATTACAAGACTCAAGGTTTTCTGTGCAAGAATTAGAAAAAAAGGTGAAGCTTCTGTTTGGCTACTTAATTCACTGTTTAGCTGAAGATTTCAGTGGCACATTACCGATCTTAGCACGTATTAAACGGACACCTCAAACTGACAAGCATAAGTAATATTTGGTCTGTCCCTTTTATGTCTCTCCCACCCCTCCCCATCCCCACCAAACTGTTAGGAATATTATCGTGTTAAAACAGATATATATTAGAAGCCAAGTTCTACCTGCTCTATGGTTTGTGCTCACCTGCTCTGCTCCAGAATGACTCCATTTCAATGAGGTGTTAAGAAAATGATGTAAAATGTTTTGTAAGCATTTTTAACCCTAATCTAATCTGGTTTATTACCTTCCCATGCATCTGACCCCTTTTCATTTTCTAGTTGTTAAAATATTAAGCTGCAATTATCAAGATGCTCAACAAGGTATAAGTGCTCGTGTGTAATAAAATGAAAGAAAAGAGTTTAATGTAAGAAAAGAAATGTCGATTTTAGCTGTCCTGAGAATTACAAAAGAGAAGTAGACAGTGAGTGGTGAAGATATGAAATATAGAAAAGCCACATGAAGATGAAAAAGAGCTGTTATCTCTTAGATCATGTCACCTCTCTGGAA
The DNA here is from genome assembly GCA_024611175.1 of Megaceryle torquata. Classification (NCBI taxonomy): domain Eukaryota; kingdom Metazoa; phylum Chordata; class Aves; order Coraciiformes; family Cerylidae; genus Megaceryle; species Megaceryle torquata. The sequence continues at coordinate 55,491 of JANIJG010002316.1, forward strand.
GTGCAGTATTGCTCTCCCCCGAAGATGGGTTAAACTGATAGTGTATTACAGAACTCTTCTGCAGCCCTTCCTTAGACCAGCAGCTCCTCTTAATGCAGCTGACTCCTAAGGAACCTTTGTTGTGAGTGCAAAGATGCCAGGATTGAAGTCAAGTGCTCTTCAATTAAAGATGCATTTAGGTTGGTGGGAATAAATAGAATTTACGACAGCTGTATCAGCAGCGCTATCAAAATTGAACCACTTTGCAAAACTACATCCATTTTGGTTTTGAACTTCATTAAAAAATGGTACTGAGGGACAAGGAAGGTGTGTCTGTGAAAGGAAGAGAATTTAAAAAATACCAGAATGATGGGTTTGGTCAATCACTAAAGCTGGTTGGATTTTTCATTGTGAAATGAGGTTTATATTTCCATTTTTAACTTTGAAAACATAGACAAAAATGTCTAAAAGTGAAAATCAAAGTAACTGCTTCAGAAAAATTCTCGATGGACTATTTCAGCATCAAATCTAAAATTACCACGGTCATTTGTGAAATTTGGACTTTGATCCTCCTCCTCGCCCTACTAAGCAAGTACACTTCCTGAGTGGTCATCTTAAAATAATTTTGCAATCAACAGATTAAAATTTAAACCTGGACACACACACGATGACAACAGTACCATGAGCACTTGAAAAGCAAACTTGTGTTGCTGCAAGATTTGATTCATCTAGCAAATGAGGGAGGGGAAAAAAAAAAATGTCCTGAACTTGCAGATGTTTTTCCTGGAGGAGTAGTGACCCTTATGTAAATAACCCCTTTATTCTCTAAGCGCATACACTTCCATTCCACAAACTGACTGCACCTCTTCTGCCCTTTCCTCTGGTGCAAGCCTCTGCTAAATCTAGCAAGCCTCATCATTCCGTTTTTCAATACCAAAGCTATAAACATCCAGGGCAGAGTTATATAGGAACCTCATTGTTTTAAAGTAACCTCTTGAAACCTCAAAAGTCAGTGTGAAATAAAAATCTTCATTGGATAGCAGTGTGAATGACAGATGTAGCTCATCACTAACGCGGAAGAAATACAGCTTTTCAACATCACCTTTTGTGGTCAGGTAATGAGTGAGGAAAAATAGACATACAATAAAGAGCAGTGATGGAGTAATCTGGTGAATAAATTCCTTTGCTACAATACAGATGTTTTCCAGTTACGCATCAAACGTGCAGCAGTATGTGGCTGTTTACCTCTGGATGTGACAAAACAACATCCACAGTGCTGAGCAACTTTGACACTACAATTCAGGATCGGTGAGCAGAGCTGAGGGGGTATTTTAGTGTCTGCTCTGCCCAGCTGCAGTCTTGAGCCTGCCTGGGTCCCCCCACGTAACTTCACAGAAATAACTGAGTGTACCCAGAAATGCCACCGGTGGAAGGAGGAACAGAATCTCTGTTCATAAATTGTCATGGTCAATTTTCAGAAAATTCTGACCGTGTGCTGTGCTACAGCTGATATTTTTTTTCCCCTTTCTTTCTCTTCTCTCACAATACATGTGCACATCTCATGAAACTGATGGAAAGTCTCTCTTTTTAAGCTAAAATGGTTGGAGGAAGGACATGGCACTCTCTCGAAGGAGGATCAGTCAGTAACTCGCCCGAGCAAAGTTTGTTCTAGGCAGTCAGTGATGAGCTTTTGGTTTAGGACTTGAAGGGGTCTGTTTCTCAGATAAAGACGTATTGTGATACAGTCTAACTGTGGGTATCAACATTAGTGCCTTTTACAGTTTGCTGGCCTGGTTTTTTTTCGGGAGTACTTTGTCACTGAATTTCACAGGTTGGTGTTTAACAAAATGCCAGTTTTCACTGTCTCCTTCAACTGTGTTCATTTTTGTGGTGTCTCATTGTGAGGTAGGCATCTCTTGCATCATTCTCACTTTCATCTCTCAAAGCAGCATCATTTTCATATCTTCTGTATGGAAATCTTCCTGTTCCTTTAAGGTTTACTCCTTTTTTCCTAGGTTTCTTTGTTTGTTTACTCCTGCTGATAGAAATATTTTATGCCTGGCAGCTAAAGCTAAATACACAGCTCAATGTGAAGCTAAGTATTAATTTGGGGATAGCCACTATGGATGAGCAGAAGTTTTGTCTAGCCCAGTTTTCCATCTCTGATAGATGGCACTGGTAAGTATTTCACAGGAAAGGGTGACACAGCTCTCAGTGGGGAAATAATGAACCTAACACAGAAGCCTTCCACTATCAGTCTTTTAAGTTACGCCACAAAACATGAGAGTCTGTATGGCTACTTACTTTTACATAGCCTAAAGCAGCTACTGGGGGGTTGTTGTAAGTATAAACTTCTAATCCTTTCTGATATCCTGCTATTCTCATAGTCTCAGGATGTCTCGTAACAATGAATTCACTCAGGTTAATCACCTACTCTAGGAAAAAATCTTTGCCTTCATCCATTTTATATGTGTTGTATTTTCAGTTTTACTTAATGTCCAAGGATGTAGCTTTATTTCCCTTTTTCTGCTATTCATTCATTTCTGAGCCTCTCTAATGTCTTCCCTTTTTCATCTCCTGACTAAAACAAAGAATCCCTAACGTCCCAGTCAATTCTACTTGATTTCTATGTTTTTATGTATTTTTATTTCATTTTTGTACCTGTCCTTATTTCAGAATGTACTTTTTAGAGCCGAGAATTCCAGGCATAATCTCGATCCGTAGGTTGGCAATAGGATATTACTGGTATACTTCTGATCCTTTTGACTGGCTTTACATCTTCTCATTTCATTTTCTCTGGAGTTCCCATGTGTACTGGGAAGGTTTCAGGGGGATGTTCAGCACCATGCAGGTTCTCACAACACCTCCCACAAACGCATCTTCACTTACAGCTAGCATTTGTCACTGTCATTTATTTGTTATGTTCCCGTGAAAGGGCAAACTGTGTGTGTATTTGTCAAATACAGGTGAAAGGCAGGCGTTTGGAGTGGTGGAGTGTGGTTAATGAAGTAGTGATCTGCTCCTTTTGGAACTAAATTGTCTGAAAAGAAGCCGCGTTTCTTCCCTCAGAGAGGTTTAAATTACAGCAGTTGCTATACAGTTTAAGCTGCTAAATAAGGAGGAGTTGAGCTTGAGATGCCTGAGAACTAAAGTTTAGTCTCTTCATTTTTAAACACTTCTAAGTCCCTTTTTCCAGAGTGCTGCCCACACCTGAATTTATCTAGTAGTGTCTGGGTGTCATCCAGGAAAACACAGTTTGTCACAAGGTACTGGAAAACGGGCGATCTCCCAGATCAGAGGCTGCTTCTGTAACTGGAGGCTTTTCAGCATTCAGAGAAGCTATATCAAGCTTTTTTCTCACAATTAAGACCATTATAAATGAGGATGTAGAAAAAGTGTAATGGTGTTGGGTCATAGGCTGGACTGGATGATCTTGGAGGTCTATTCCAGCCTCAGTAATTCTGTGATCATTAGAAAAAGTCTAGGCTGTGCATAGCTTTCAGTCCTGATGAAGCAGTATTTTTGCATGAAATTAGAGCTGAAAATTAGGAGTCCAGATTACTTATCTTTTTTTTTCTTTTGTGTTCCCAGATCTAAACGTCCAATGCCAGTTTCAACCGCAGCACCCAGAATTGACTCTCCCAGGGCTGTAATTCCTCACCAGCAGGTATGTGACACATTCCTTCTCCGTGAAAATGAATATGCCATTTTTATCTATTGCAGTGAATGTAGATACCAGCTACAGGAAATAGCTTTTGCCCACCCCAAGTAGATAAACATGGACTGAATGCGCAGTCAGCAAAACTGTCACAATGCAATGTATTAGTCGGCTGTATTTTGCTAATTTCTGATTGTCAGAACCAAAGCATCCAGCTATCCTCTGACACGAACTGGGCTAGCCCACTCTGAGCAGTTTGTTTTCATCTAGGCTGCAAGAGGCTACCAAAGCTTGTGTAGATTGTTGGGGAAAAAGCATTAGGCTGTGCCTCAGTGTATTCAGATCCTGTCTACAGCTGAGAAGACACTGATTTGGACAGAGGACATTAGGGTATGTGAAAGCTTGCATCATGTTGCATTCTTCTCACCTTATTCAAAAGACATGAGAATAAAAAGGAAATAGGATAAGTGAATTCAATGAGTAACAAGTGACACAGGAAATGGATGGCTTGGTTTCTGTCATCAAAGCTCGTCAACTTCCATTAAATAAGTGTTCATACTAGAATAAATAGCATTCGGTGGCTGTACCTGGCACCTCATCTTCTGTATCTTTGGAGGCACTGAGGAGCAAGGATACCTGAAAGATAGTTTATATCCTTAGGCTTAGGCACTGGGTAGGACATTTGTATTGTTGACACATGTAATTAGGTAAATAGAGAGGAGGTAAAATCTTTGTTGTCACAACTTTATCCCTTTTGCGAATGCCACTTTCATCCCTAGCATGTAGTATAAATAAGAAGCACTGAAGATGAAAATACACGGGGAATTAGGTGATGTTTTACTGTGGTTAGCAGTTCTGACTTCCAGAGATCAATTTTAAGTCATTTTTATAAACTCCATGCTTTCCAAATTCAGAGCTCAGAAGTTGACATCATCCCTGTAACTGCTGAAAATATGTTCAGACTAAGAGACCTGGGGAGAAGAATTTGATTCAATTTTATTTTGTCAAGTCGGAAATGAACCCGTCTGGCCATTTATTAGTTGAGACAAAAGCAGTGTACTTTCCTCCAGATCCTGTATGCTTTTTGGCAAGGGAAGATCTTGGATTAAGTTATTGGAAGAGTCAGCAAACAGTATTGTGAGATTCCTAGAACAAAACCCACGTATCATACTTTTAGTTAGACCTGGTGTTCAACTGCTCCAGCAAAGTAATAGCGACAGAAAGGGGGAGAGAGTAATTATTTTCTCTCAAGAAGTACACAGAATGCTGTTAGTTTTCAAGGCAGCAGGTAGCCATGTCTCTTCAGAGTTATTCACCAGGACTGAGAGCCACCTTTAGCACCTGTGCAGGTAGCACAAACTTGCCTACTTCCTCCACAGGCACGTAAAAGCTTTTATACGTCGGACGTTCGTGACTCTGTATTAGGTGCGTTTCTTCCCCGGCAAGTGTCCATTTGAAAACTACTGCCATAGCATTCAGAGTTGTTTACCACACAAAATGTTTTGCTCCCTTAACTGTCCACCCTATAGAAAAGTTAGTTCCACCCACACTGCAGGTTTTTTTAAGGGTCCTAAAATTGCCTTTGGCCCAAAAGTCGCTTCATATTTCCTATTTTAACCTTTCAGAGAAAAATGAGGCTCAAAGGACTCAACCTTTGTTTCAGGAGCATGTTTTCTCACATTTGAGCATTCTGTTCCTTGGTGCTTAGGAAAGGTTTGTAGGCACTGTCTAAGGCACTCTATTCTGAATAGGCTACGGGCAGCACTTGCAGCTGGAAAAAAAGACTTACTGGAACCTTTCTGGAGGAAAAGGGTAGCATCTAGGAGAAGGTATGGTGGAAAATGGGGCATCTAGCCCCGTTCAGAAAGGTCTTCCTAGGTGTAGGGTCTTTGGCCCAGGGGGAAGATACAGCAGTAAAGTGCTGGAGTTGGGGGGCCCTTTGCAGGTCAAGAGGAGTGATGTTTGTGTCACTAGTATACATTAGTAGACAACACTAACTTTCAACTTAAGAAAAGTTCTTCTCTGAGGGTGGTTCGGAAGGGAACGTAGGCATTGAATCACTGGAGAAGTCCCCAAATCCAGAATAAGAGGTCTTTACTGATAGAAACAGTGGTATGGGGGTGTTGCAATAAGGTATTTTACAGTAACCCGACTTTAAAAATCAAGGTTTCTTTGCTTGTCCCTTTATTTCTAGTAACAGTATTACTGTAGAAATGAAGAATACCGTGACACACGGGCAGAAGCTGTCACTTCCACATCACTGCTTGATAGTGTTTAGACTCTGATGGTTCCCATGAAATGAATGCGATTGCATTTCAAAGAAACAGCAAAAAACTACTTTACAAGACAGTCACGACAGTGTTGTCTTCAAACATCAAGAGAAGTTTTTCAGAGCTTTCTCTGAGTCAAGGTTAAGGCATGGCAAAGTTAGCTAAAAAATCTGCATGCGCAAGTTCAGTGTCCAGTTTAAATCATAAGTTGTCTTGTACATTACTGCTGATCCAGTTGCAGCTTCCACTAATTTTTCAAGCATGTATTTCTTCTTTGACTGCTATGGTCATGGGGTTTTTGTGTGATTTAGAAAAATAAGCAAATTTTTTTTTTACAAAAACATAAGGGAAGTATAAAAACCAGAGTTCTTCACCATGAGAGAAATTTTTCCACAAGCAACATCCATTCTCTCTGTATTTTCTTGAGCTGATCGATATTACGGATGATGACACAGGTTCTGCAACCATATTTATAGCATCGAATGAAGTGTAGGGCTATTACTGGAAATAAAAGTTTGAGTGATTGGCAATTTCACTCTTTCCTTATCTGACATTAATATCAAACCTGAAACAATTTTCATTCCGTTTCATCAAATCTTTTTGATTTAGTCAAAAGCTTTAGTCAAGTCTTTTTTTGCACATGGCTGGAAGAAAAGGCATAACTAATGCTGAAAGCCTTCAAATAACAAAAGACTAAGCACGAGTCCAAGGATTGAAACTAAGCTGTCATCAGTCAGTGAGTCCCTACAGCTTTTCAGGGGAGGGCACAGCACAGGTGGACATTCAGCTCAGCGCAGATCAAACCGTTGAAGCTGAAGCTTGAAGGCTAAGCACAGCGTTGACATTAGTCCCTTTGCATAAAGGTATTGTCAGCCTCTTTCACTCATAACAGTATGACCATGTGTTGTCCTGTTTATGAAACAGGACTGAACACGCTCATTCCAGAGTCCCAGTGAGTAGCTCATAATGCTTGTGATTTGTTTCCTGCCAAATCTGGGAACTAATGTGGCTAAGAGAAAATGGATACAGAGATGATTGACTTTAAAGCAGAGCTGGCTGAGTCACAAGCTATTCATTGGACGTCTTTGAGCAGAATCATTTAATGCCATGGTGCCCTTATTTCCTTCTTTCTATAAAAAATTTCAAGCAACAGCTGCTTTTTGGGCATGTTGAGAGGTCAGATTCATTAGTATAGCATTAAAGTTGTTCTGCCAGAATTGCAAAAGGTGAATAAAGACTGTACAGTCACAGCAAGAACATGGGCAGTCAAAGGCAGAGGACCTGAAAAACTGGTATCGTGTCTTCCAATAGAAATCTGTTTCTCTGATAGATACGAAGGAGCATTTGCCTTTCACAGAAATTGAATATTTATAACGAGAAGAACTTCAGAATGGGGACTGAGCAGATTCATAGCTTCCTTCTGTTCCCAAATGTTCGAGGCTCCTCGACGTTTATCAGTTTCAAGCTCATTCACTGACATTACACTGGGAAATTAAAACGCAGTTTTCCCCTCTTAGTAAGGGATTGCTGCAGGATGCCAGCATCTTTCTCGAGGGAAGAAGCCAATTGCTCGGTGTCAGAGCCTCCTCTTCTGGTCGGCTGCAGGGTAGCATTAGACTTGCACAGTTGTGAGCTCGCTTTGCCGGCCAGGCTGGAACAGAATGATAGGAGAGAGATGGGAAAGAGGGCAACGTTTGTTGCTGTTGGCTGCATCCCATGTCCTGGAATGCTAGAAGCCGTGCTCGATCTGACCTCAACAGTCAGAAATGGTTTCAGAAATGCTGCATTGATCTGGTTTTGCCACTGAACTGGAGAAAAAGAAAAAAAATAAAAACAGCTAAAATACCCTACTGAGAATAAGCCAAACGAGAGATTATTTATCAATTACAAAAGGAAAGAATTAAATAAGAATTAAATTATTGGGCAGTAATTCTTCAGAAGAAGTTATACAGCTGCTGGCTTCCCTCTTTAACCCTTTCCACCAAGCACAACTACCTCAAAACTACAATGGACATTAACTCAAAATAGAGAATCGTACCTGGGTTGGGTGCCTAGGAATTCTAGCGTTGTGTGTTTGTACCTCTACTACAACACATTCTTAGAGAGTAGCCCTGCTTTCTCTGTATTTAATGATCCATGGAAGGTTTGCCACTTAAAGGTTGTTTGTTTCCTGTTTTGTATGTCAGGGTATAATGACTGATGTCATTCAAATTCATTTCTTTAAAAAGGCATAGTCTGCAAAACACTTTTAGAGTTCTCTCTTTCTACAGCCTCGGGAAGCTATTTATGGCAGCTAAAATCTCTTCCTGTTTATTACTAAGAAAAATGTTCTCAGTTCATTTTATCTGACTTACATTTTTCATTGAAAACATTTTAAATGTATTTAATGTTATGATTAATTATATCTTAAGACCTTTAGGCTGGTTTTGTAATTCATTTTAATCAACCAGGCCAAATTATCTTGGTTTTTTTAAATGTAATCTCCCTAAACTTAAATCTGCAATTTAGAAACATCCAAGAGTAGAATAAGAAATATTTCTCTTTCTAGGGAACTTCAGTATCAAAATCAGTAAATGACATTAATGAAATTAAAATGGCATTAACCAGTCAGAGGCCAAATTATTATTTCCTCCAAGGCTGTGAGGGTGATGCATGTAAGATGTTAAAGATGGCAGCTGAAGCAGTGCCAGCCCGAAGGAGGCAGAGTGTCACTGCTGGCTACCACCTGCTCTTCTCCTGGCTGTCACCAAGGGCAGACTGTGAGCTCCATCCCTTCTTCGGGATAACATCCCCTGCCTGTCCCTGTCCCCCAGAGCTGAACTGCAGCACCCTGCCAGCATCGCTGGTGGGTCTCTTAACTGTGACCATCGTGACATCTGAGTACCAGTTACAGCTGCAATGTACCTAGGTCCAGAGGGAGAGGTTGAAGTGATTCCTCTTCGGTAGCAAAAGCAGTGTAGCCCAAGTTAGGCTGGAGCCAGGAGCTTCCGAGCTAAACTACAAACTGATATTATGGCTCTGCAGAAATCTGTCAATTGCCAATCATTCAAATAGTTTCTTGGGTACCTCAGCTAAGGAATTGTTGTTATCCAAAGCATATAATTACAGACAAACAAAAGTGAAGAATAAAACACCTTTTGAAACTATGTAATTCAATATTTTTAAACATATGCTAATGAGTTCCAGCACTCAGGATGCTAGGTTCAAACAGCAGACATTAGAGAGGTGTTAAAAATAACCAACTTTAGAATCTCACTATTCATGTTCTGGTCACTGAGCCTTCTCAGTTAAAGAATAAGAAAACTGAGAGTAAAGGTCTAAAGTGCCCTCCTGAAAGTGAAGTTGGTATTCCTCGGATAAAATTGTTCATACTGCAGGTAGGTAGACTCCCCAAAAGTACAGAGCTGTGCTCATTGCACATTGCCAGTCGCTGGAAGGAAATGAGGCAGCTTAACCCCAAGGGTGCTCTGCACTTCCTGCGAATCACCGAGTACCCTCCAGTCCTGGGGTTTACAAAGTGTTGCACCAGAATGAGCTTGAAGCAGTGACAGGCTGTTTCAGACAACAGGAGCATGGAAGTTTTATGTAGAACTTCCTCAGAACTCCTGTGAGAAGTTATTTCCTGCTTTGTTTTGCTGGAAAAAAAAAAAAAAAAAAAAAAAAAAAAAAAAAAAAAAAAAAAAAAAAGTTTTTCCCCTTTTT
>JANIJG010002316.1:65199-107324 GCA_024611175.1 Megaceryle torquata
TGTGAAGAGTCCCTCTCCAGCCTTCCTGGAGGATCCCTTCAGGTATTGGAAGGCAGTTATAAGGTCCCCCCAGAGTCCTCTCTTCTCCAGGCTGAACAATCCCAGCTCCCTCAGCCTATCCTCATAGCAGGGGTGCTCCAGCCCCTGGATCATCTTTGTGGCCTCCTCTGAACTTGTTCCAACAGATCTGTGTCCCTCTTATGTTGGGAACACCAGAACTGGATGCAGTATTCAAGGTGCGGTCTCATGAGAGCAGAGTAAAGGGGGAGAATCACATCTCCTGATCCACTGGCCACACTCCTCTTGATGCATCCCAGGACACGGTTGGCCTTCTGAGACTCATGAGTGCACTGCTGGCTCATGGTGAGCTTCTCATCAAGCAATCAGTCATTCAGGAGTCACTTGGTTATGGTCCTTATTTCAAGGCCTTGTTAATAGTTTCTCTGCCACCAAGGGTCAGCCAAACAACGCTGGAGAATCGCCAGGGATCAAGCAGTTGCTTTGGTCAGCAAAGTCTGGTTTGTCCCTTCTTGGGAGGGGGGTGTGGGGTGTTTTGTTTGTTAAAAACAACAAAACCAAAAAAAACCCACAACGACAAACAAGCCCAAACAGTGGTCCTACAAAAATCCAGCAGGTGCTTTGCCCCAGCTTGGGCAGGAGCAGCACTGGTGTGAGCTGGGTGTGCCCGGGCACACTGCCGCCTTTGCACACCCGGTGAGAAGCAGCAGAGGATAATGTCACTAGATTACAGCCCAGGGCTCGATGCTGAAGGCTGAGTTGATGAAGGCTGTGTTATTCTCATGGCAGTGAGCTTTTGTGCTGAGCTCACCCACTGGCAAGCTGTGTGACACCAGTGCCAGGTCTCCAGAAGGTTCCCAACCCCTTGGTAGCTGTATGGGGATTTATTTATTTTATAGTGCCAGTTAATGATTGACAGAAATTGGCATGGGGATAATGAGGTCTGCTGCTGCTGCAAAAAAAAAAAAGTGATCTGGGGTTTTGCAAAAATCTGCTCTTAGCAAGCAACCAGCATAGAAACTGCACCTCTCGGGTGGGATCGGGCTCTCCTGGTCTCTCGAAGTCCTGCAGCGTTGCGATTCAGTGCAGCCTAATTGGATTCAGCCCCTTTAATTCAAGGCTATATTCTTTTCATAATGAGCCACAGATCTTACAGAGATTATGGATGGGATATCAGTGAATGTGTTGTGAGCAACGTGCCAAATTTATTCCTCTTGCAGAGGAAGAGGGAGCCAAGCCCTCGGTGGTGCTGTGTGCGGGCTGCACCCAAGCAGAGACCCCCTCGTTGTCTCGGCCGCTCCGACATTCATCTAATGAGGGCCAAAAAGTGATCTAATTCCTGCAGGAACTGCACAGAGCAATTCAGCTCCTGTGTTCGGACCTGCTGCTCCCACTGGCCATGCCGAGGACATCAGCTCAGGTCTGGGTGAGCCCATGTGCTCTCCTGCTCACGGCTGTTTGGTTTATCTGTTGATTTTGAGCTGTCTCTAGACATCACTAAAGGGCTTGCTGATGTGTTTGAAAAGCCCATTGTTTCTCTAAAGGGAGAAAATTCCCTTATTTAAATGTGACACTTTGTGTGCCAAGGTCACCCTAGTTGCTACACCAGGACTCGGGCAGCTTCCATTGAACCTGCTCAGATGCACTGGCTGCAAGTAAGAGGCACCAATTCAGCAGCTCCTCGACACCATTCTCATGGTAGAAAGAGAAAATGAGTCACTTCTGCTTCCTCCTTTCCTTCCCAATGAACAGGCTGAGAAACTGGGTGAACTTCTCCCATCTCAGAAAGAGGAAACCAGCCAGATGCTGGTCAGTGTTCCTGCTTCCCCATTACTTGTGCTGTGAGTCAAAGCTGAGCCAGTAGGAAGTGGCAGCATTTTAATTTTGGATGGCCCTTTCTCGAGAAAGGCCATGAGCCCTCCCCTCACTGCTAAGGATGCCCTGGAAAACTGGCAACACGGAGGAACCTGATCTCTGTAGGAAGATGGCATCAAAGCATGTTGGGAGGAACTGAGAAGGCAAGATGAGATCATTCCACCCATTTCTCAGAATAAACATTTGTTTTCCTTCTCCCTTACCTCCCATGACCCTCTGGTTCAGAGCTGAGCCATGGTGTGCAAGGATCTTAGCAGCTTTGCTTCAGCAAGTACCCCATGGCATGCTCTGCATGATTTGAGCTCTGATGATGTTTCCAGTGAGAGAAGGAACCAAAAAGGCCCCTGAGAAACCTTCCTGTGGGATTTCTTATGGTGTTGAGGAAACTCTTATTCAGACACAGGGGAAGAGGAGGGGAGTTGCGAAGGCTTTTGCAGTGGACTGGAGGTGTGAGTTTGCCCTGGGCAAAAGGCTGCCCACTGTTTGATGATAAGCAGTCCAGAATAACCTTCAGCCAGCTCTTGCTGGTAATTAGTAGGTGACTAATTAATACTCATAGGTTGGAGTCCATAGTGGGTAATGACGAAAGCGAGCTGAAGTTGTGGGGTGCACGCGCACCAGCTGAGCTGCATCCTGCACTCCCTGTCCCTTCAGGGAAGGAGGTTTCACTCCACTGGCTTGCTGTGCTTCCTAGCAAAAAGGGCAAATCCTAACTTAACTGCATATATTTAAAAAAAAAAAAAAAAAAAAGCAGCAATATTTTTCTTTTCTGATGTTACCTTTTGTTTGGTTTCACCAAGCTGCACTAACAGCAAATCATTTATGAAACTGAAGCGTGGTGCTGTATTTTTCCAGTATGAGGTTTTGGTAGAATGCTTCTAATTTGAGCACTGGCAGGGTGTAGCTATTGCAGCAGACATTCCTGTAACTTCAACTAAGACAATACATCCTGCTGTCCTAGTTAGGAATGTTATCTGGGGCGTGACTGTAGGATCACAGTCATCATCTACATACTCATGCACACATTCCTTCCAGCGGAACTCATGCAGAAGTGATCAGAATAGCAGCATCCTATCTGTTGAGCAGTACCTGTTCTCGACTCCTGTTGGTCTACCTGCTAACCATGCTGCATGGCCTAATGAGCATGAACCACAGCCTTGAAGTGTACTCATGCGAAATAGAATGGTGTAGTTTAGAATCATTATGGTTTTTATAATAATGGCCTTGACTTTTATGTTTGTGTATTATCTTGAATGATTCTGACCTTGAGACATTTTGTTAAGATTTTTTTAATTATCCTAGAAATTAATGGACAGTATTGTCTTTATATAAAATTATTGCTATGAGGTTGACCGGTAGCAAATGCTCTTTTAATGTTAAGCTTTATTTGTGGATTTCAACTAAAACCCAGTAAAAAAATGCCTGAGTATGTTTTGCTTCCCTTGTTCTGAAACAACGCATTTCTTTGTCGAACATCTTCCCCGAAAGGTTGGATGCTTTGGCCCCAACCTATCTATTGCAAGTTTATCAATATGTTTAGAAAGCAGTAATTGCAGATAATGTTATTTTTGCATGTGTTCTATGATTGCTTTTTTCTTTTTTCTTTTCTTGGCCTGCATGTTTGCTACTACAGGAACCCGCTTGGGGAATCAATGGCAACAGAACAACCTTCAGTCCTCTAACTAACACAGCGACTGGGCCTGTGGGTAGTATTTTAGCAACCAATGGAACATTTTCAGGCTACCTCAACAAGCAAGAGATCAGCTTTTCAAATAGCTCTTCCTACTTAAAGACTACCACAGTTAGATCTTCCATGTCCTCTCAGTCTGTGACTCCTGATATTTCACCTGCAAAGAGCAATCTAGGTTCAAAAATAAGCCCTCTGTTGACTGATGGCAATAGTCCTATTCACCAGCTGAGCCCTGCAAGGCAGTATAACAACCCTATTGGCCTTTACTCAGCAGAGACTCTCAGGGAAATGGCTGAGATGCATAACTTAAGTCTCAACCGAAGGGCTTCGGAAGGCGGACTTCCTAGAGGGTAGGTAACGTGGTCAAATATTTAATATTTCAGTAAGTAATGAATTTGGTGGAAAATGAATGTAATAGTACCTACCCTATTTCACATTTCTCTGCTAATCATGATTAAGATCTGGAACGATCATTAAATTTTCCAGTACCCCAAAAGATAGAGACACAGCACCACTAAAGAATAACTCTTGGTCTTTGGTACCCAAATTGCAACATCCGATCGGCAGTAGGCACCGGAGGGTGAGGAGGAACACTATGCCTGAAGAAAATGGGATTGTCTCGGGGTTCTGGCATTTACTGATTTAAACTAATGCACGTAGCAGTCTCATAGAACTCAGAGATCTCACAGAACCAGGTATCACTGTTGGCCATTTCCTGTGTGACCTGCTCTAGGGGGTCCTGCTCTGGCAGGGGGGTTGGACTGGATGATCTTTCGAGGTCCCTTCCAACCCCTAACGTTCTGCGATCCTGCGATTATACAAGATGCTATAAAACAGATCTGATCAGTACTTTCCTACAGAGAAGTTGCTTTGACCAGCAAATCTGACGTGCTGGGTTACTGGAGTGTCCTGCTATGATTCCTGCCTTAATGTGTTGGCTTTACTCTGCAAAATGAGTCAGAATTGCGGTGTTTTGAATCCTCTGTTTTGAACACTGTCTCACATCTGTTAACTTGTGTGTAACAAGGAATGATCTCTAGCTACTACCCAGATAGCTGGATCCCATGCTGTCAATGCTTTCAGTGTTACTGTATTGCAGATCAACTGTTTCATTAGTAGGTCTGTGAAAGGAGGAGCTTGGACTACAGCACGAGGAAAAGCAATGAGAAACAGGTTTTCCTAAAGTTTCTGCCTTCATATATTAATATGCAAACACATCTCTAATTTGTTTATTGGTCTTTATTTAAAGTGAAGATATATTTCTTACTATGCATGTGGGAAGAAGTGTACTTTCAACACTGGAGACTTGGCTTTATGAGGAAAACCAGAAAATTCAGACAATCCACTCAAGGTCTGCTAGCAGCTGCGTATTTTCAAGCAGGTTATATGCCACTGCAGGATTTCTTCACAGGAGAAGAACCAAGGGGGTTTCAGTTGTAGCAAAGTAAGGATATTTTACCCTTGTAAAAGAGAATATATACATGCTATAGACTACTCAAGTGGCTTAGATGAGTCATTGTAACTCTCTCGAGCACTTGCCATTAACAATCCTAATTAACTTATCTGCAAAAATCCTATCCTCCCTTCTTAGAGTGGATAGTTAAGAAAGGCAATTAGTGTTCCAAAGAAAATGATTTCAGTTAGTAAGCATGATCAGCAAAATAAACCTCACAATGCTTCCCTCTTCAAATTAATTTACCGTTTTCTTGCGCATCAACTAATCCTTGTCTTGTTTCAGTGTGCAGAGTTTCCTGGGAGTCTATCTCACCGTCTTTCTCCCGCTAGCTTTACAATCCTCCTTAACAACTGCAAGGGCCAGGGTGAAGGGGCTGTATTTTGGGTGGCTCGTTCTGATGATTTGTTATCGAAATCACAGCACAGCTGCATCCGTCACTCACTGAAGGCAATGGGAAACATTCTATTGATTCCAGAGGTCACATAATGTGACAGTGATTGTTGGGGTGCAAAAAAAGGGGTACCTGCAGGAAACACTGTCTTCACCCTCCTGCTTTTCCACGGTTTATATCTCCCTTATTTGTACATATTAGGAAAAATTTCTTCACAGAAAAGGTTGCCAGGCATTGGACCAGGCTGCCCAGGGAAGTGGTGGAGCCACCATTCCTGGAGGGATTTTAAAGATGTGTAGACGTGGTGCTGAGGGCCATGAGTTAGTGGTGACCTGGCAGCACCGGGTTAACGGTTGGATCTTAAGAAGTTTCTTCCAGACAGAATAATTCTTGATTCTCTATGTTAAAGCACACCTGTGGCAGTGCACTGTATTACAAAGAAAGGTTCTACCTTAGAACAACCATCTGAGAGGGGTTCTTTTGGTTTTTATTTTGAACAAAAAGTTAGGGAATTGCAGGCTATCTGCCTGTAGTATCTGTAGCACCGAGGTACAAATAAGACAATTTATGAGAAATCATCTAAACGTTCTGTTAGAAAAATCAGCTTTTATCCTGCAGCCCAGGAACAATCTCAAATGCTGGAAGAGCCCAAAGCTACTAAGTGCGTGTGTCTTTTAGCTAATTCCTCAGAGTTTTAGAGAATTTTACATCCCTGTTTACATGCAGAGAAAAATCAATAATCCTGCCATCCCCACTGCCACTTGAGAGTTACTCATGAAGTGGGAGACACCTTTCCTCTTGGTCTGTGGAGAGCAACATGGAACCTGTAACTAACCTCGGCACTTGATATCACCTATGATGGTCTCAATCTCATTGTGGATATATGTGAAAGAGTGCAGAAGGAAAGCACTCTGAGCTCTGCAAAATCAGCTCTGGACTTCATCGTAGGCATTCTCATATAATACAAAATGGGATGCTGCATAAAGATTGTGAAATGACGGTGCTCCAAAGCTGGGAATTGAATATGCATTGCACCGATAAACATGCACTTGGCAGCATGGCAAAAGCTACAAGAAAATGCATGTTTGGGGATTGATCTTAAGGTATATGTCCTATTTCAGTTTAGTGGGGTTTTTAACCAAACTTCATTGTGTGAATTGATTTTAGAGGTTGAACTAAACCCTTTGAAAAATCCTCTCAGAAAGCTAAAATTAATTTTTAGGTTATTTCCTTATCTATGAAGAATAGCAAAGCATCTGTTTCTCTGATACATTATTACATTCAAGCTTTATCACCCTGGCACGGGGTGAGAAATAAAGGTGGCCCGTTAAGAGTGTGGATCTTGATGTGCTGAAAGCTCTGGGAAGGGGAGCATTAATAAATACAAAGAGTGTGTCATAGCTTGTAACATGGGGTTCTTTTTCCTTCCACTCTAAGTCATTTTTCCCATTGTAGGTCAAGGGCAGTAAATACCTGTCCCCAAATACAGGCCAGGTGGCTTTGGGTTACCAGCTTCTTACTGTGTGACCTCTGTGAGCAGCATGTTGGGTGTTTTGTACATGTCCTTATGTAGAATCAAGCCAAAGTAATGTGTGTCTTTCAACTGGGGAGAATTTTCTCATCACATACTAAATATAAGGAGAAGTAAAGCTTTACTTTCTTTGAAGGAAGCCATAGTAGCTTCTTCACATGTAAGAATTCTTC
Organism: Megaceryle torquata; assembly: GCA_024611175.1. Lineage (NCBI taxonomy): Eukaryota > Metazoa > Chordata > Aves > Coraciiformes > Cerylidae > Megaceryle > Megaceryle torquata. The sequence goes on from JANIJG010002316.1 coordinate 72,334, forward strand.
ACTGAGACGTGGCTGTTGAGCTGTTCTTAGTAACGATCTTTAGCTGCGAACATATTTTTATATGCAAACGTGGTTCCTCTAATTAAGGAGTATTTTAGGGACGGTAGTTCTGCCTTTAAAATATTATTTTATGTGTAAGGCAGGGGCCTGGATTAGCAGGTTAAAGCAGACCTCAGAGTCCACTTCAGAAAATGATACTATTACACCACGTTTCATTGCAAACGAGTGCCCAGCTGTCCTGCACATACCGAAAATGGACAGAGGATCGCTGACGTGCCACAGTGTGTTCTTAATATATCTCTACTGGTTCCTGTAACAGACTGCTATATTTGGGTTAAGGATTATTATAGGGGTTGTAAAATTTGAAGAATCTTCTCGATTCTGAGCATCTGGAGAACAGGAACTGCAGAAGGAGATCTGTGATCGCCTTTCCATGGAAATGCAGGAGTGCGAAGCCTTTACTGCAGCTTTGGCTCATTACAGGGCTTTTGACAATGAAAAAGGCACCTGGATGAGCCCATGTGAAAAGGGCCGTATGTGAAAAGCAGCAGTAATATCAAAGGTTCTGCAAGGCAAAAAGCAGGCAACAAATCCCCTGTGAATGTCACACTAACAGTACTCTGCCATTGCTGGCCAGTATTTTGTGTCAATCCCAGATCCAGCAATGTTACGGCAGCAAGCTGGAATGTTCAGTGCCCAGTTCTGTCAACAGCATTTTGTGCAGCTAAATAAGAAGATATGTTTATTAACTGATCCTCAACCCAGACTATAAGAGCAAAATAGAGATTTTCTAAGCTTTGAAAGAACTAAATTAAATGTCACAGCTAATTAATGCTAATTGTGCGACCTCCAGCAGGAGGTATTAGTAAATAATGTAGTATTGTGGTCTAAGCACACCATCACCGGCTGCCCAGAGAGGTGCTGGAGTCTGCATCTCTGGAGAGGTTCAAAACTCACCTGGACACGTCCCCGTGCAACCTGCTGTAGGTGAACCTGCTTCGGCAGGGGGTTGGACTTGATGATCTCCAGAGGTGCCTTCCAACCTCAGTCCTTCTGTGATTTGTCCATCTCTCCAAGCTTTGGCCAGCATAAGGCCTGTACTGAGGTTTTATTGTGCTTTCTTTGGAATTACTGGGCAAGCCACTGTCACTTCTTGTTTATGCAGTGAGGCAGGGTGTAGCATGAACTCTTTTCATACCAGACGGAATAAAATATCCTGATACAGATAGCCAAAAAAACACATAATGCATGGACTTACTTAATTTCCCATGGAATAAATAAGGAATGACTATTCTGAAATTAATTGGCTCACACCACTGTTGGCATAGTTTAGGCCAATAGTTTGTCAAATACAAATGCATTTTCCTTAGTTTTAGATTGAAAACATCTACCAATGTATTCTTTGGATATTCTGCATGTAGAAGACCAAAAAGTCAATCTTGCAATAGCAGCTCTGAGGGCAGCCTGAGGAGAACGGACTTCATCCCTGAATATTTGGTATCCGAGGGAAGAATATAATCCCTGCCACTCATGTGCTGTTGTCAGATGAGAATATACTCTGCAAATAGTTCTTTCTTCCCTCTGCCCCCTGCCCCCCTACACTGTGGTAACAGTACTTTTAGGGATGCAGAGCAATGAGATCGTGTCCGAGGGTCAGCCAAAATGCCACGGTGCCCTACTAAACCCTAGTGGATCAACTATAAGCCCTATGTTTTTTCCTTTCTTAATCACGTTGGGGTCTTCAGACTTGCTTTTAATTTTTATTCTTATTATAATTTTCAGATGGTCTGAAAAAAGCTCTAGGAAGGTTTTGTAAATACCTTTTACCCTTTGCACCCCAAAAACTATTGACTATTTCTGTTGGGTTGGTTTTGATGTTGTCTGTTCTCTTTCTCCTCTTTTAGGTCGTAACCAACACCGCTGCCAAGTTAGTATCACTTCTGTGTAGTGCCAAGTATTTTTGTTACGCTGTATGTGTGAAGATTTGTTTTCTGGGGTAGCATGATCCCTTCTGTTCCTGCTGTGTCTGCTTGCAAGTGGAAGTACTTTTAAAAATATCTCATTGGTACAGCAAGCGTGGTGGGCTGCCACTGGTGTCCAGTGGTGCTTCCTTCTAGGCACACCACATGTCCAGCATTTCTTGGTGATGTTCTAATACTGCAAATGGAGTTAACATCTGAGCTTGCTCAGTTCTTGCAAATGCTTTCATATTTTTTTTGTCTCTGCAGTCTGGGTTTAATTCCTCCTAACTCTTTAAGTAGTCTTCATGCCTTCAGGATTTGAGATGCCTTATCTGAGCCTTTTTTTTTTTGGTGTATTTTTAGTCTCAGCATTAAATCAATTTCCAAAGTCCCACTCCACTAAAATTCCTCTTTAGGTTGGTCTGGGATACTGGTATGAAAAAGATCTACAAAGTAATTTACTTTAGTAGACGTATCGCCCAAACAAGAAGCAACTGTTCAAAAACATGATAGATCTGCTTTATTTAGGGAAGTTCACAGAGTCCTCAGCTTTGATCTTTATTTTCCTAAGCACGGAGGATTGTCTCCAGATTCCCACTTTCTCTCTCTGAACTGAATGTTGTCCAGAAATTGCTGGAGAGATTGGGTTAAATTCAGCATAAATTATTTATTTGTTAAACGTCAAATTTAAACTGACAAGAGAAGGCAAGAAGTAGTAGAATACGTAAAGCTGAACTAATAATGCATACAATTTACACTGATCTGACATTCTCTCTTGATTTTAATGTGATGTGGGTATGATGTCATGCAAATGATGTCACGCAAATGATGTCACCCCTTTGGAGTGATGAAACTAGCCAAATTTACCCTGCCAATTACTCCGTTACAGTTGTCCTGGAAAGCAGAGGTCACATTCTAAGGGCGTTTTTAATCTAGCTTTGCTTTGCACTTTATTTTTGCTGATCCTTTCCTGTCTTGGTAGACAAATCCCATTCACTTTGCAGAGGTGCTCCAGCTGTCTCTAGGGTCTTACTTTGTCCTAGATCATAGGACCCCTTAACAAGAACTAATATCTTCCATTTATTTCCAGAGTTATAAAGAAAACTCTGCAGTTGAAAATCTGTACCTTATTCTGATATTTTCTGTGGGAATCGTGTTGAGTGAAAGTTTTGCCTTGGTACATCTAATGTGACTAAAACCTCTTAAAAGCCATCACCAAAACTGTTCAAATACCACAAGTGAAGGCCCAAATCTGTTAGGGAAGTCTAGGCTTTTATTTTTGTGACTGAGGAAACCAATTGCTTTGACCTTTACTCTTGAAAAGTGACACATATTTAACCCATCTTTTCATTCACACCATCTTCTTAGATTTGGGTTTGGAATCTCTTCAATACTTCTAAAAGTATGGGGGAAAGAGAACAATAAATTCACGATCTTGAGGACCTGTGTGTTCCTAATTATCATGTCATCTGTTTAGGGTATTACAAAGAAAAGAGCATTACAAGTTATAAAGACCATTGTTAAAGTCAGGCATGTGCATGCTGAAAAGTCAAGAGCGTAGCAACCTGCACCCCTCTGCACGTCACCCCTCAACAGATGATGTCAGTATAACATCATCACAGCCAATGGTGAAACGTTTTAAATGTGAAAATGTCTTTTTACAAAGATGGTTTTCTGAATGCACCTTACTGGTTCCCTCCCTTATCCTGTCGATGTCTGCAATTAATGGCTTTGGCTGTAATACAGCATGTGCATGTTACATCCCTGTTCTTTGAGCACGTGGCTGTTAATGTTCCATCGGGTTCTCTGAATGATGTGTGACTGTATCTGTCTTAGTGTCCGTCTTCACTCATGGCATCCTACCATAAAAAAGGCTGAATCTGGTCGGGTTCAGAGGTGGCACATCACCTTTGGTAATCTCTGGATGAGAAGTCAGATGGCTGCTACCTTTACTCGATTTTCCTTTTTTCTCCATGCCAGGTTGAGGGTTTGAATTTAACACTCAAACACTCTCTGTGGCCAGAGACAGACACGCTACCGGCCCCTTGCCAGGCAGAGAAGTTGTTCAATCACATGAAAAAAAATGCAGCAAAAGACTTCATATTAGCTGCTAAAGTTATGCTGTAATGATTTTAAACTGAAAAGGAAAAATCTTCCAATCAAATGGGATTACATTTTTCAGAACTTCTTTTTGCGAGGAGGTAACATCCATTTCCAGCTTTTGGGCTCTGTTCAAAACAAAACCTTTGTGAAATACAGTTATTTCCCAAAGGGCAGAATTTGCAGTTTCACCCAGTTTGGTGAGCACACGGTCTCGATACCGCTGCCAGGACAGGAACAGCAGACTGGAGATCCGGCTGCTCTCCCGTGGGATAGAGACAGCTGAAGTTCAGCCTGCCCACCAAAACTCCAGGCAATACATAGTCCTAATTCTAGGACTAGAACAATGTACAGTGAGGTGCTACAAGGAAGCCAGGTGGTCTTTAGCTGAGTTCTGACATTTAACTGACTCTTTCTGTTGCAGTGGCTCAATTGCTCAAGTAAATAAACCCTTGGAAATGGAGCCCCTGGAAAATAGGGCGGCTACTCTTCCAACGGCAGTCATCCCGTTGATTGCCATGTAGGATATCTGGATCTGAGACTGAGCATTTATACCACCATAGAAACACTTCTGGCTGACTGTGCAGAGATTTGGGGAATGTTAGTCTTTGCGAGGGAAGTTTTGACGATTAAAAGACGCGCGTACTTAATTTCACCACGATTAATAAGCCGCACAGAAAGTACTGGAGCCTTCTCAATAACAGAGGGCTGGACATCTTTTAACTCCACTGCACTTTCTGGCTCTTTGCAAGACCCTTCTGCGAGAGTGAATGGATGCAGTGAATAAACTGGGTGTTCTCAGCAGTGTCTATGTACGTCCCGGGGCATGCACGTGTATCTGTGCGTGTATCTTTGTAGGTACTTCTGTGTATAGATGCATGTGAGAATAGAATTCTAATGTATGTAAGTATCACATAAACAGGGATTTGTCATGACTTTTTATACAAGGACAACTGTTTCACCTTTCTTTCTAAGTTTGTGAGCCAACAACACAAAAATGTCATCCCTCAGTGCAGCCAGTTTTTAACTGTTACTCATTACTCACGTTGTCTCTGACCATCTGACCAGAAGCATTTGTGGTGAGCTTGCTATGAACAGACATGCACAACCCTCAGTTGGTGTTTTTTCTCTCACTTAACTGTCATGCCTCTCTCCTTTCTTCCCCTCCCTTCCCTGTCGAACCTCACTCTTGCATAACCCAGCAAGGAGTTCACGGAGCGTTTCAACCCCAGTGTCCTGAAGGACTCTGCCCTGTCTACACACAAACCCATTGAGGTGAAAGGCCTGGGTGGCAAGGCTACTATAATTCACGCCCAGTATAACACCCCGATCAGCATGTATTCCCAGGATGCTATCATGGATGCAATTGCAGGCCAGGCACAAGCCCAGGGTGGAGAGTTTGCTAGGTAAGGTTCTTTCCTTGTGTGGAATGCTCTTTCTCTGCATGGTCCAGCTAACAGTCCCCACGTGCATGACATGGCACCTCCTCCTTGACTCCTTTTTTCTTTCTTTTTTTTTTTTTTTTTCTGGAGTTTCTTTACACTTGAAATGTAGAAATCAATTCTAGATAGTGTTCAAAAGCACTTCATCGGTGTGAAGTTAAAAGGATGGAGAGTTAGAAAATGTAACGTTTTTTGGGGGTATTCTTCCTAGAACTGCTAAATCCCACTAAAATATATCTAGTGCTCTGTATCTGACATTGGATGGCTTTTCATTTACGATGACCATGCTTTGTAATAACCACTCTATTATATGCATGGCAAGGGTGGGATTTGTTTTTTGGTTTTGAATGCAAATACTGCTTTTATTCTTCCAAATGGACTGTTATGCTGTATTATCTCTATCCCTAGCTTACATATAGTGTATGTGTTTTATGCATATCCTTTGGACTATGGCAGAATCCATTGATCTTTAATAATTCTGCTTTTCCAATGCATGTTTCTGATAAACTTAGCCACAATCATTATGACTTAACTGCAATGAATGTAGCCAGGTTTCTCTCTTGTTGGGTATCTTTCTACCCCAAATAGAACTTACCTTCTTTTCACGTGACACCAAAACACAGGAATAGCAACACACTTTGACATAGTCTCTTTTCACTGTGTTAGCTGCAGCCTTATTTAAGATGTAGATGGTTTATGTATTCACTTACTGCTTCCTTTACTGGCCATTTCTTTTCTCTTTTTTTTTTTTTAATAATACTTCCCCCCCACACACACTAATTTTTTGCACCGATATTATTCTGTTACTCATCACAACTCTCCCTAATGCTGGCTCCTAAACAATATCCTTAGCTGGTTTTGACCATGACTCAGTGAAGAACAATTAGGGTTCATTCTGTGTTCCTTATAATGGTTCAAACCTTTCCTAGGCATGGATGATATAAGATATTTTATGATATATCGGCATTTTCTACTAAATGCTGTGACATTATATAATGCAAATAATATCATTTAAAACTTTTACCTAGCTAAATGATCAGATGATCATAAAATTTCACTGCTGAGCATGCAGATCCTTTTCATTTTAGAAAGAGCACATTAAAAGAATCTTCCTATCACAGGAGTGGCCCTGCCAGACTGTAAAACAGCATCATTTTTTCCCACTTGTAGAAGAGATCAAAACAGTGTTGTGGGGAGGGGAAAATGCCCCAGACAGGGTGAGAGAAGTCCAAAAAAGTGCAGCTGGAACTGGAATATCACCATACTTCCCAGGGTGGTTAGGGATTTGCCTTAACATGTGGAATTGTGAAGTAAAGAATCTGAATCAAGAGAGGTTTTGAATCATAAATCATACGGTGGTAATGATTTATATTAACATATTCGTATATCTTGAAAAGAGATGAATGAAAGTGCAGGCAGATGAAAAATAAAAAAGGTATTTTCATGGACTGTTGAGTCATTGCACAAACAGCAGCAAGGGCTGTGTTAACACCACTAGAAAAAGCTCTGGTTTCACTTTTTTTTTCTCATTTTGAACATGGAATGCACCTACCATGTGGGTTTTTCTGAAATGAGATTATTATTTCCATTGATGTTTTTGTATCAGACAGTTCTACTGGAACATTATTCCTTGTGCACAACTCCATGACTAAGTTCTGCCCTGTAATGTTGCAAAAAAAAGGTTTTTTTCTGCAAGATTCGCTATGGTTTAAGCTTTTCCTTCATTTTGGAATGTGAATCCTAAGCCTGACATTCACCTGGCCCCCAAAGAAACTAATGCATCTGTTCCTATGTGGAAAGTCAGGTGCAGGGGTCTCTCTAAATCTCCTGTGCTATGAGCTACAGCCTGTTTTGTAAATTCTTATTTTTTTTAAACTCGTGACACTTTGTGACTAAATGACTTCCTCAGGAGATTGTTTTCTTACAATTAATACAGCTTTTGTAATCTAGCTATAAAGGCAAGGTTTGTGCTGAACAGTGCCTCACCCACTGACTGCTATTCATCCAACTAAACCTGTCATTCCTTTCCCTAAGGTGTTGTTTGGACCTCTGTGATATTGTGATTTTCAGTGGAAACTGAGGATGTTCTTTAGTTTGCTTAGTCTGAGATAAGGTCGTGCTACATGCAAGAATATTTGTATGAGAAGTTTGCCACATAACAGCAGATCAAATTGTGAACCGATTCATTTTGTCTGCATTCTCTGCCTATAAATTGATCTCAGCACTTAATTACTTTTCTTTGGACTTTGATTTTACATTAGAGATAAGCCCTGAAGCCACAAGGTGTATGTAAGATGGTAAGTTTACTCAGACTGCAGATCTAAAAGGCTTCTGTTCTGGTCTATTTTGGCAGGCAAGGGCTGGAAAGAAGACTGCTTACTTCTTTTATCAGCGATGAAAAATAGGCTTAAGATAAGAATTAATCTTCTAGTATGAATGTTTGAAATCAGTGAGATCCAAATCAGGCTCATGCCACTTAGAGAATAACCCATGTATACTAGATTGCCATGGAAAACACAAAGGAAAACGTATAAATTATTGCTACTGCAGTTATTCAGACCTCAAGCTGGAATCTAAAGGTAGAAAATTTTGAATGCCCTGATTTTATATCTTTCCTCATTTTATGTTGCTTGGGTTTAATTTTGTTATACCAAGAACCAAGAGTTGGTTGCAGTAAATCCAGGTGGTCAGTACATTTCAAGGACCTTTCTGCCAGATCTCCTCTGAATTCCATTATGCGGTTTTAGCCAAACTCACAAGTCATGTAAGTAGACATAAATCCAACAACTTTATCATGATTAAGATATAACAGTCCTAGGAGCAGAATCAATATGCGATTGTACAGCCCCAAGTCTTGCGTATCCTCTACAGTAAGTCAACTGGCCTGAATAATTTACCAGTCTGCAGCAACTCTTTGTTGGGTTGAGGGCTTTTCTTGTAGTAGTAGGAGTTCATTTTCCTAGTGATTTACCTAAAGTCACAATATTTTCTTCTCTGACTGCATCATGGGTAGAACACTGCAGTGCTCCTAAGTTTTTATTTATCTCCTTAAATCTGAATAATGACCCCAGGGAGTGATTCACGTGGTAAACCATGGTCTATAATGAACACCAAGAGAAAAAAAATCCCATTGCTACTTATTCACAGAGGTCTGACTGTCTTAAAAGCTTCTTTTAATGCTAGTAATCTATGACTTATATGACAATATGAAAAAGAGAGACAGTTTTTTTATTGAATCCTATTAAGATATCTTGGGCTATAATATGAAAAACTATGAAAACCTCTGTAACCATTTTGGGAAGCATTTTTTTTTTCCAATAAGAGTAAGATTGATTTAAATTAATGTGCTTACAGATGCGTGATATTTCTGCACATACACACCCAGATGGAAAAGAATTAAATTAAGGGGAGTAACAGAGGTATTAACATGGTTACACGCATCTTTAGGCTGTCTGTAAGAATCAACTATCACATTTAGGTTTATGAAATGCTCATAATCAGAAATGTGCTCTATTTTACACTTTCATACCGGGTGGCTCACATGTCCTAGTTACTCATCTACAATGTAATTATGTTTTTTATAAGAAGAAAAAGGCCTGCTGTATTAAAGACAGAGTTGGAAATATTCCAATGTATTGCATTAATTTAGTTCCATTTATATGAGCGTGTTTCACTCTGCTGGGGAAGGTTAATGCACCAAGCTCCATTTCCTGCCTTAATCATCTACCAGAAGGATATTAACATGTCAATATTAATGCCACACACTGATGCTGTGAAATTTGTGATCCAGCCTCTAGTGATTTTTAACTACCTTTGAGCTAGTGGCATATCTATACCTACACTTTTAAACTGCTTTTGTGTGTGTGTGTGTATAATGCTCATAAGAACAAAGGATTTCAGCTAGAGGATTTAAACGAAAGAGGAATTGAAACTATCCCTCAGCTGCACACCATGCGCTGCTGCCGTGGCGGCCCGTGGCTGAAATCAGCAGTGCTATCTAGCCAATGGTTTATTACCCACAGCAGTCTGAAGCTGTGGCACTGGCAGACTTTTAAGCTTCATTAGGATTAAAAACTAAGTCTGGGGATATAAAGTTCACTGTTGGCCCAAAGTAGGCAGTCACCTATGACAGTAATTCGGGGTGAGGTACCATGGGCTGTTAGTACTAAGACATAGGCTTGAAGTGCCTCTGGGAACATGGAAACTGGGTCACTTTTTGGGAAACTTTAACTGTTCTTTTCACAGTGACAGAACTTTTCAGCATAGCCAAGAGTGAGAAGTGGCAGCAAAATGGCCACGAGGGGCTTGCTGACTTACTTTTGCTATTACACGGTATCTCTGTTCCATATAAAGACTATTTCTGCATGAAGTCAGCAGGAGGCAGAACTCGCTCCGGCACTTACATCCCTGCCTCAGCAAGCCCTTCTGCTGTTTATGAAGGTCCAGAAGAGGAAGACTACTGCTCTCTCTCTCCCATCTTCCATCTGAAGAAAGATGTGGCACTAATCTGTCCCCTGGTGTACACAGGAGCCACACTAGTAGAAGCCACTGATGGCACACCCTTCCCAGAATAAACAAGTCCACATTATGCCTTCCATACCTTGATGTTGTAAAGACAGTGGTCTAGAAAACAGGAGCTAAAGAATGAGCTGGGAAATGCTGTTTCCTCCTACAGGACATCTTCCCTGCTAAGAGACCTTTCTATATAACTTTAAGTTCTGTGGCAGAGCTTAAACTGAAAAGCCAGGGTTTTTTCCTAAGCTATGCTCCATCAGGTAGGTGATTGTGCTGGAACATACAAAAGAAAAATAATTGGGTTTTGTACCCTACCGGGTCCTTATGGATGTGAGAAGTTTGCCTGTACTGGGGGTTATGAGGAATATAAATACTCCTCTAACAAAAACCAAATCCTAAAGAGACGGGGTGCTTTTGGGTCCATGGCATATATAAGCACACATCATGTCTCTGAGCCCCTGTCAGTTTTACCTGAAGAACACACCCCATGCTACTATTAGGTGTGAAACCCTTAAAGCAGCATACATTCTGCAGTGCCAAAGAAGAGGAGTGTGTCAGCTGGAAAACACTGTTCTTTAAGGCACTGCCTTAATCCTTTTTATTCCAGGGCATGTGCCTGCTGTAGGTAGGGTATCAGGCATGCTTCTCGCCTCTTTCACACTTTAAAATCACAACTGCAGCTTCTCTGTAGATATTCTCTGCGCAGTGGTATCTCAGAGAACACTGACGTTGAGCCTGAACCAAGGCAGCCCTTTGATAGAAGGTGACTGTTCCCAGAACTTTATAGCAGTGACTTAGTTGGACCAAATGACCCTTCACTTTTAATGGAGTCATTTTTCAAAAGTTTTCAAAGTTGAGCATGCTGCTTGCAAAGCTCTAGATGGAATAGCACATTAAAGCTGTTACAATAAACCACTTGCTTCAGAAATAGACCTTGTATGTAGAGAAGTCCCGGAGCCAAGTTACTCCAAGCACACAGCATCCCCTCAGTGTATATTTCTGCAGCTCTGTTAATATTTCATTTTAACTGTATGCTATGCAGAAGTTATTTTTGCAGGGGGGGAAAAAAAAAATAGCTATTAAGTTACTAAGTCTGTTTCTAGCTTGCATTCTAAATCACTTGTGCTACAGAGCTTTGTAGCTTTGACTTTAGGTGGGCAAAATTAGAAGTTTCTTCCTGGATATATCACTTTGCCAGGTGATTAGAGATGATCTAAGACTCTGAGATACGTTCTGCTGTTAAAGATTTCAGACACAAAATAGGTACGGAAGTCTTGAGCCCAAGTCTACACTTCTTATGCTTCATGTGTTTAGTAGACGATGAACCCAGAGTTATGGCAGCTGGAAGTTGAATTCAGAGTTTGGCAAAGAAAAATTATCTCTAGAGAAAAATCATCTCTAGAGACAAATCATCTCTAGAGAAAGCTATAAAAGCCTATCGCATTCTTTTTATAATCGACACTGTTTTGATGTCTAACTCCAACATTAAAATACACCATCCTAAAACCATAATAAGGCGTGACATAAAACATGAAGTATTAACATGAAGCTGTTTTTATAAGAAATAATATGGGTCAAGAATGCTCCGAGAAATAAATGATTTTGCCTGGCATACTCCTTTATCACATATTATTCTAACCACTGTAAGCTTGCGGCTGCATTGTCTGAGGGATCATCAACGGTCATTTCCAAGCATTTTCACACTGTTTTGAATATGCAGGTTTGAATGGTAACAGGCCATTTCAAAGACAGAATGAGCCATACCATTCTGAACACACATTTAATTGATCCATGTCATTTATTTTTTGTTTAAATAAGTGATATTTGCAAAGCCGTGGTTTAGATTGCTGTTCTTCTGGATGAGAAGCTATAAAACCAGAGAGAGGTTGGGATGAAAGCTACCACGTGCTGTTTCATGTTTCACTTTCTGAATTGCAGTACCCTTCCTATTAAAGATCCTCACGTAGACAGTGCCTCTCCGGTGTATCAGGCTGTGCTTAAAACTCAGAACAAGCCTGAAGATGAAAGTGAGGACTGGACTCGCCGTTCTGCCAATCTGCAGTCTAAGTCTTTCCGCATCCTTGCGCAGATGACTGGAACGGAGTACAGTAAGTCCAACAAACCACCCCCCTCATCCCGATCTTATGTTCGTGTTCTTATTTTCTTACCCCAGTATTAGCAACTGATACTCAAGGAAGGCTCACGTCCAGCTTGTAGCCCTTGTCAGTGAGGGCTAAGATCTGAGAACTCTGGATGTAACTTTAGGAAACTAGGAAATCAAAGTGTTCAATCTCACCTTACACTTTATGAAGACAATTCTTTGATCTGCCAGAGGTCTCACCATAAAAGTAAACCAGACTATATAGTAAAAGAGCATTTAGGACCCCACAGTTCTTACTTACTAATCAAATCTCTGCAGTGTAATCTTTCATTTCCCAGTAGCCTAGACATACAAAATTGTCCATTCATTAGGAAAAAAAAAAAAAAAAAAGATAATATAAACAATATATGTCTCTTGTAACAGTCTTTTATAGCAGTGGCTTCTGGAGGTCACAAAACCCCCTCACAGATCACTATTTGTATTGAATTTGCAGTTCTATCAGCCCTGTTCTCTAAACACATCTGCTGCCAGTGTCACAGGAGCTTGGACTTTGTTCCTTGTTGCCTATGGAAATGTTTTTCTGACTACCTGGTACAAACCTCAGAGCTTGTTCCTGATCAAGAGAAAAGGATGTTCATGGATGTTTCCCACATCAGGGGTGGGGTGGGGAAATACTTGGTATTTCCTCCTCAAATTAATCTGCTGTTGCTTCTCACAGTTTCCTATAAAACAGCAAGTTCTCTTTGTAGAGCAGTTGTGAAACATTGCTAATAAACAAAGGAGAAAATAGTTGTAAAAGCTGCTTTCCTACCAACATTCTTCTTGCTTGCTCAGGGGAACTGCTCATCTTTATCAGCATAAAAATCTTATAAAATCTCCTGCTAAGTCAGCATGAATGCACTTTTAGCTAGGCTTTTGAAACCTTTCTTAAGAACTTATAATTTTGTTATAAAGCTGATTCTTTTATTTATTTCTTTTTTTTTTTTTAACTGAAACATCCTTTTTGCTTGCAGTGCAAGATCCAGATGAAGAAGCCCTGAGGAGGTCAAGGTAGGCAACTCCCTGTGAAAAATATGATTTTCTTCCTTACTAATAACCAAATAATGTTTTAAACCAGTGTTAATATGAATGTATGTTATTATCTTTTTGTCTTAAAATATTCTAATACTTTTACTTAAAACTCCCTAAATTTAAAATACTATCATTGAGCAGCATTTGAATGAAAAGGGTAATAAATTAGCATGTTTTTAGGAAAGAGAGTGCAAAATCCCTGAAGTGCGCGTTCAAATCTGAAAGCTCTCTGCACATGCAACTTCTGTGTAATTTACCAGGTGTGTGAATGCTGTGAGTTCCTAAGACCAGACCCTCTGTAGCAACTCGATCGTGTAACCAGATGAAAATACGTAAATGTTGTGATAGCACTGAAATTCGTGAGCAATTTATTTGGATGATCTTTGATTGCGATTCGATTCTCCTGAAACGATACAGTAAAGGAGTTGTTTCCATCCATATCCATAACTGTTTTGTTTAGAATAAATATAACCCAAATTTGTTGAGTAGGGAAGCACAGGACTGCTTTTGCTAGTGGATAAATGTATTTGTTTCATATGATCTACCAAGCCCACTATGTTCAGAGATACAATAACAAGTTAAAGATTTATCTTATGTTGTCCTGCAGAGCCAGGAAATAGATTAGAGTTTCTTATGTTGAGCTTAAAAATTGCATTTGAATCAGAGCATCCCGCATGCAAGCCTGATTTTCTGTTTGAACACTTCAAATCCCTATCTCATGTCAGCTCCTCTGAGCCGCTGGTGATGTGTTTGATACTCAATCCACTTTCTCTTCTTTTTCCATTTTGTTTTGGTTTTATTTATTGCCATGTGGTTCTGTAGCGCGTTCCAAGCTTTTGCTCACAGTGTGAGGTAGAAATGTTGAATCAAGGAGAAAGATGTCTGTCACCTTCCCTGTGAAAACAGAAGTATGCTTCCAGTTCATTTGCTATAAACCTTCCAGTGTAGTTCACTACAGTTCATGGCTTGGTGCCTGAGCATCAGACTTGATGTTACATCCCTTGGGGATTTATTTCTTCCCTCAAATGTGCAAGCTTAATTCTTATTAAATGTATTGTGTGTGATCTGTTTTGATGTGATAGCACACATACAAATCCTTCTTATGGTGGGATTTAAAGCGTTGTGCTGAGTTTAACAGTCCCCCGTACACATCTGAGAGTAATTTGTCATTTTAAAGAAATTGTCTTTCTAGCTGTAGTCTTTGGCTTTGGAAAATACTGGATATTGGAAACTTAACTTGGTATCAGATACGTTGAAAATAATTATTTAGCAACCATGTAATAAACTGCACTCTCTATTCATTCACTTCTATTCTTTTTTCCCCCACAAGGACAGTTATGGTTACGAGTATATTTAGGCACTGGTGTGTTACCTGAAGAGGTTTAAGAGCATTCATTGGCAGTAGATGCAAAAGGGAATAAATGCTAGGCAGTTACATGGGTAGAGTGCAACTGGCACGAGCTCGGTGCAAGGAATGAAATGGGGTCTCCTTCCTACCTACCTGATAGCCTATCTTGGTGGCTTGGTACCTACCTCAAATGTTGCACGTGCTCCACTGAAGATTTGGTAGCAAGAGCCCTGGTTAATGCATGCATGCTCCTCTTCTGTGCCTATGGGACCCCTTTTTTTTGGCAAGGTCCCTGCCACTTTGGGTTTTGTAAAGGATGGAAGGACCTATGTCAGATACGCAGAATCCATGCTTTAAACTCCACTCTTCCAGCACAGTAATGGAGTAGAAACTCCTCTTATCTACTCCAGACACCTGTCTCCACATCCAAAGTTTGGGATCACCTGGAAGGCTTCCTGACTCCCAAAAGGTTTCCATGGAGCTGTGGAACCGGAGTCTGG
The DNA here is from genome assembly GCA_024611175.1 of Megaceryle torquata. Classification (NCBI taxonomy): domain Eukaryota; kingdom Metazoa; phylum Chordata; class Aves; order Coraciiformes; family Cerylidae; genus Megaceryle; species Megaceryle torquata. Next base: position 87,372 of record JANIJG010002316.1, read on the forward strand.
CCAGATTCAGTGTTGCATTAATCCCACGCTGGGCTGGCACTTGGGAAAAATCCTTCATGTTCCAAAACTTAAACTGATGCAGATTTCCCAGTGGGGGGAATTTTGGTCTCTGGGCATGCTGTGAGCAACCTCTTGCTGTGTTTTCCCTTGTCTCTGTTAGCTCTTGAGTGTCATCAGCAGGAACTGCATGAAATATTGATGAGGTTTCTACCAAACGCTTGCAGGGGGGGAGGGGAGGAACCAACATGCAGCTTATTTTTGGCAGAACTGTTTTACATAAAAATAGTCACGTCTTGATTCCTGCTTCTAACTTGCTGACATAGCTCTGAACAGAACCCTTAAACCTGAGGAATTTCAGGTGGCATAATATGCCTTCCAGTTAATATTAATGCCTGCATTGCATTCCTGTCCTTTGCTCTTGCTACTGCTGTTCTGAAAGCACACAGACCATTATCACTTCCTACGAAAACTTTTCATTGCTGTTGTGATGATCATTATGGAATGTTTTCTGGAAAGATGGTATGCATTTCAAGCCAAACAGATGTTTCTGAACACCTTTTCCTTGAATGGAAGGGGTTAACTTTAAAGCAGTGAGGGAATTCTTACATTTCATGGAAGGCCCACTGTGGCCAGTATGCTCTGGTGTAACCTGAAAAAAAGCCATTGTGAAGTTCCAGCATTTCAGCCAGGAGTACTTAATCCAAAGTAGAAGAGATAGTTTGAGAAGGCATGCATCAAGACTCCTTTAGGAGTGCTACTTGCATGACACTGTTATTAAGAACAGAAGATTTAGCAATATCAGTGAATTTATTGGCATTTACTCTGTTTATTGTTTTGTGCCTTTCCTCAGTTCGGAGGAGTAAAGCCAGCCCAGTTTGTTAACTTCTGCTTGGCTGGTTTCACTCTCAGCGTCTGCTGCATTAACACAACTGTCTTGCATTTGGGGTATAAATAATGGGGGGGGACACCACCTTGTTTATAATGAATCAAATATGTTTGTAAAATAACAGGAACGTTTTGTTTTCCATTCTGTTTGATATACGTCTCCTTGACTATGCTCTCATCTCACATCCTCCTCCTTCCCCTTTTTATTTGCAAAACCTGAATATAAACTACAGGACATCTAGAAAAGATTAAATCCTGAGAGGTGCTGAACATTGCTTACAACTGCTCAAGTGCCCCAGTCTGCAGTCAAAGATGGCTTTGACTGTGGCCTTTTTAAAAGGACTGTGGCTTTGAAAATTCCCTGTTATTCTGCTTTCTGACACAAATGACCAGAAATACATACGCAGGCATCAACACTTGCACTCCCATGATGCTGAGAAAAGCTATAGATGAGCACTGCTGAAACCTGTGGCCGATGGTCGGGACAGGAAGAACAGCAGGACATACATGGCTGACCTAGGTATTACAGAATGGAAAATACTTGCATTAGTTTTGCTCTTGTATGGAGTTAACTTTCACTGACTGCTCGTTTGGGGGGAGGGTGGGAAAAGCCAAGAGAATCAGGTGGCAGGAATACAATGGGATTACACTGCATTTCTAGCAAAAGCAGCCCTGTAATACCAAGCACGAGTCAAAGAATATGAAGTTCTATCAAGTTACTTCTCAGAAATTAACAGCTGCAAAACCTTTCATACATGGCTCAGCAAGGATCGCCCAGCCTTCTTTGCGCTGATTTGAAAGCCGAGGAAAAAATCCAAATAAATTGCCATTACCCTGGTTATGAGGCAGGGGAGTGGTAGCCATGGTCCCTAACCCCTTTCTTTCTCCCTCCTTTCTTTCTTCTATGTGTGTGTCTCTCTCTGCCTCCCTCTGTCTCTCTCCCTGTCTCTCTCTCTCTCTGCCACAGGGAAAGGTTTGAAATGGAACGTAACAGCCCACGATTTGCCAAATTGCGCAACTGGCATCACGGCCTTTCAGCGCAGCTCCTTAACGTTAAAAGCTAAAAGCTCACATTTAGCAGGCAAATGCATGAGACAGAGAATTAGAGTAACAAAAAATTAACTGCTGTCCTGAGTTAGCGCCTAAGAGTGTTACCCACGCAGGAAAGACACTGCTGGGGCCCTTCTCTGAGTGCCTGCCTTCTGTAGATTTCCATTGTTAGCCTGCTGTCCATTCACTGTCACCAAAAGTCAAAGTCATGATACAATCCAGGTCAGACTCTTCATTATAAAGCAGATTAGCTTTTCTCCCTCACCATGTTGAATGTAGCTTCAGTATACATGAAGACATTACTGTTGGAATCGCTTTAATTCTAGAAGAAAACGAGAGGGAAGTTATTGGTAGTGTTTCTTGAGGAGGAAGAGGAATGAGACTTTTACTGCTGTAAAGATAATTAAGTAGGAGAAAGAAAGACAAAAAGGAAAACTGACTGAGCTTGGCCCAAACTTTGCTAAATGTACAATATACTTACCTCGAGTGATGCCATTTGAAATAAGATATTAGCAACGTGAAGTTTTCTTTCTTCGATATATTCTACTGGTAGAAGTCATTTCCTGAAACCATTGCTCTAAGTTTTCTGTTGGAAGCCTTAATTTGTCCTTATATGAAAAGCTAGAGATAGCTGTGGTTGCTCAGAATCTGGGAGGAAATGACATTTTGCTGAAGGTGATTTAGGAGTGAGAAGAATATATAGCACTATTGCTGCACTGAAATTTTTAAAAGCATCTTGTAAGTTTTAAGGAATATGTTTCCCACTCTGTATTGTTCTTGCTTTGACCCACATTTTTTTTTTCTGTATATAGCAGCATGCTTTATCTGAAATAAAAAGTTTTAAAACTAAAATAATTATGTGCTTGTTTTACACAGTACTTTTTTTTTTTTTTTTTTAACAATAACTGCTTCAAATGATTATTGGAAGAACAACTTTTCTTTCCACAATGGAGAATTTGATCCAAAAGCTTTCCCCTATTACCTATAATTCTTACTGAACTTTGTTATCTGAATTAGAATAAATCTGACAAAGCAGCCAAAGGAACAACAACAGAAATGAACAAATATTGCATGAGGTGTGAATGACAACAGAGCATAATTAATAGGTGTTAGATGACAACCAACTGATAACATTGTTTAGCGTTTCCATTTGAATGCTATGCACTCTCTAGCAATAATTGTTAATTTGTGCCCATAGCAAAGGTACTTGAGAAGTTACTGGTGCTTAGAATGGGATCTTTTAACATTACAACAATGCTTTGCTTTTAGGTGAAGATATGGCAAACCTACACCAAAGCCCCCAGATACTTCTATTTTCTGTTTGATATAAACCTAGAGCAGTGTCACTTCCCTTCCTATATGCTCTGATCATTAAATGAATCAAAAAATGCTGCTAAATTGAACTGTTTGTGGTTTCCATAGAAACAGTTAATGTTAATTGTTAAGTTAATTAGCCCTCAACAATCTGCAAAAGGAGTCCTTAGCATTACTTGAAGCAAAAGCTTCTGGTGATAAAATAGTGATTTCTGGAGATAAAATAGTGATTTCTGGTGATAAAATAGTGATTTCTGGAGATAAAATAGTGATTTCTGGTGATAAAATAGTGATTTCTACAAAGCAAGGGTGACTGTTGCAGCCCAGTCTACAGCCCTCATTTATTTATTCATTTATTTTTTAATTAACCTATAAACTGCAAATTAGGTACCTTTATCTGGTAGCATTAATTCTTATCAAACAGGTTAGTGCATGAGATTAGACAGTTTTTTGCTGCTTCCAAACGTCTGGAATTTATATCAGCAGTCCACCCAAGAACAAAGTTCACTCAAAACTCCCACTGTTTTCCGTGTTACAGAAGGAAGGAAAAGCTACTGCTCATGAAGGATTTTGCATGAATTGCCCACATGCTCGAGTGTTTGAAGGAAAAAACTATCATACTTATGATATCATACTTAAAATAGAGCATTATTTAAGAGTATAAGAGCACTAGTTCCTTTTAAAATGCATCTTAACTTCTCTTAGACAAGTACCATAACAATTCAGTAGAGATGCCATTTAATACATACCATTCATTTATATTCTCCTTATGGGAACACAGATTCTCATCACACCATGTCATTAGTGCCTGTGGAAAATCAGTGTAACTGCATGAAAAGCTGCATTTTAACTTTTCATGAATGTTGCTAAGATCAAACATTTATTCATAGTGGGTGAATTTTATTTATATATGGGGAACTTTTGGTAGTATTTAAACTATAAATAGGCAGTTACGTTTTTTTCGCCAACGTGAAATGTACCAAAGGAAAAAAAATATTCCAGGTCTAACTTTCAAACAAATTAAACAGCTTTCTGAATAAGTAATAACACAATGTTTTCACTTAAATAGGATTCGTGTATCTTTAATGTTTTATTAACATCATGCAGATACTAGTTTCAAATAGTCGTAGTGCATGTACTATAATGGAAAAGAAAATGTCTAGATTATATCTCAGTGTTTACAGTCCATGTTATTTTTAGAGGTATTTAATAATCAGAAAAGCCTAGCTCGATAGATATGAAATTAATTCAGATGTAATTAAGGAACCCTGTCCCCTTGGCTTCGCTTCAGCGGATTTAATGATCGAGTGCACAGAAACCATGTAATCAGATAGAAACAGTTGTAAACCCTTTTCCTGGAGGATACGAAATAGAATCTAAACACTCTCCAAGCCTGTAAAACTTCAGTTCATTACAAAATGACAGAAAAAAAAAAGAATTGAATAAACTCTTTGGTAGCTGTTAACCTTTAGACTATTGCAGTGATAAAGAGCTTTTGTGAAGGTGCCGTCAGTAATCCCTATGGCAAGACTGTTTACTACGGCGTATTTGTACTGCTCAGTCCAGTCCCTCTCAAAAAAAACCCCCAAACCCAACGAAAAGCTCACAAAGTGATGGGCTTTGTTAATTACACTATCAGCTTTTTTTTTTCTTCTATACAGTTTCTTGTTTATATTTAGACTACTAATTCCTTAACTCTTACTCATCAAAAATCTGCCTCTATGTTGCCATGGCAATCTTCAAGCCCAGAAAATGAATGTAACAGATCTTTCTTTGTATAACTATTAAGAAGCCTCATTTTTTCCCTCCTGAGTAGGAGGCAGAGTTGTTCTGCAAGGTGGAGAAATTATGCTGGATTTGTCATTCTACTACATCTCATTGCTAGAGACCATGACAGACTTGGTCGTGATTTGCTACCAGGCCTAACTTTTAAGAAGCCACTAGGATTGTTCTAGCAAGAGGTCAAGTCTGGCCTCGTTATGCCCTATATTTAAAATCTCCAGGTTTATCTCCCTGTGTGTTCCTTCTGCTTGACCAGCCCTGTCTTGCAGTGTTTCTCGACCGCTTGCAGAAGTTTTGCCTCAGTTAATGACAGCGAAGCTTAAAATAGGTTCCTGATTGAAGACTCCACGAGTCATATAATTCTTTAAAACAGCACTGGTGATAGGGAGGTGTATCTGTCCCACCCCGACTAGATGTTGAACTGTGACTGTTCCGCTGAGCAGAGGACAATGGCTGGTGACAATACTGTCTTCTAAATAGCCTCTGTGCCAAAAATAATTCAAACGCAGGATGTGGATAATGATATCAACCCCCTGCCCTTCCCAATCTTGCCAGTAGAGCGTAGTGCTATAAGCATTTAATGAAGATACAGCAAAGCTGATGCGAGTAGGAAATCAAAACCAAAAGGCCTTCCAGGTAAACGTGCTTGTCTGGTTATGACACAGGGAAATGCTCATTTTCTGCTGTGGTGTAAGACTGTTTGATCTAAACTAACCTGTTTCCTGAATGCTGCCGCCTCGCCTTCTTCTCAAAAGGTCTCCTCCTCACCTCCTACGATGCTTAGTTTGCAGCAGGAATACTGACTGCATGCAGCGAGCACTGCGGGGATGTGCCTAGAGCGTGCCTTCCAGAAAGCAGGCATGAAAACTTCACCTCTTTTCCTTTCATGCATGAAAAATTACAAAAGGAGAAAGGTTCTGTGGCTCCTTGCCTTGCCTCCCTCTTTTCTGGCCTGCATGCATGGGAAGGAGTAAGTTTTTGCTATGTAATAAATGCAGATGTCGCTTTCTCTTCGTTGCGGTTTCTCTTGCATCATGCACGACTCTGTGGAATATATACTCAGTAGCCAGGAACGAGTATTTTAGAGATTATCACTTCTCAAAAGTCCAACCATTGCATATCGCAGAGCTGTCTAAAGCCCTCTGCCTAAGCTGAGTTTGTTGTGGCCACCATGAGTTTCCGTGGCTGGGACTATCTATTCATATCAGAAAATACTTGGATACTTGCACAAATTTTCGTTTGCAGAGTTAAAAAGCTAGACTTTTGGTATAGTACCATGGTAGCAGCATGTAATTTCTTTAGTCAGTTAGCCTTTGATCAGCAGCGTTCTGCAGTATACCTGAAAATTAATTGGCTAAAACTTGGTCTTGGGAGCAACAATGTTCCTTGTTTTACTGCTGCTTATCAAAGCCATCTGACACTATCAAGACAAGTGAAGGCACCTTTGATCCTCTTCCTTTGTTTGCTCTAATTTCCAACGATTAGCGTTGCTGACCTGCCCAGTTGCCAAAATCTTCCCATCTATATGCTGATCCGGTTATCAAAATCCTTTTGAAAGTTATCCCTCATTTTTCCACAACGGCCCATGAAATAAAGCAGATTCCTATAGGTAGCTTTCTTATTTAAGGAACAGAACTGCAATAAAGAATGCTAAGCACATCAGTTTAACATTATCCCTACTTACTTTTTAGCAGCTAAAGAGTGACAAAAACATAGGAATAGTGAAATAATTCCACTGTCTCTATGTAATTCTTAGTGAAACCAGAAGGGAAAATTGATCCTATATGATGTCTGCCTTCCCCAAAATACTCCTGGAAGATCTGGGGGGAAAAAATGAATTGAGAGATCATAAATTCCTTATTTTTAAGCCAGGTCTCTGTAGAACCAATGATCAAAAATGGTGACCATAAGGTATGGTGTAGCCACTTGAAAGTCTACTCAATTAAAAGTGAAAGAGCAAGGCCTCTGAATGAAATCAGCAAAAGCCGTGAGGCTTTTTTAAAGTAGTTCATAGACGTAAGCTAACAGAGCTTGGTAAAGCTCAAGATTCACTGCTGTGTGGGGGTGTATGTGGACTGACCTATATTTAACATCTCGTCTTTACCATCTCAGTCTTAGGCATGTTCCTGTCCAGCACTAAACTTTTGCATGGGCAACTTTTTACACTGTTTATTTAACACAACTATTAACACAGCTTTCATTCCTACTCACAACCTTTAAGATTCCCATATGCATCCTTCCAGTGACGTAGAGGGCTAACTGGGATACCAGTGCACAATACTCCCTTTCTCTCCGACTACTCCTTTCCATGGCCTTCAGTCCAAGAAGGATAAAGCAGTTCTTACATGCAACAGCCTTTCCAGCTAGCATATGTAACACAGAGGTGGTCAGTTGTGGTCTGTGGATCATCAGACTGGCTCACAGAGCTTTGCTTAGGGTGAGCTGGAGAACTGGCTGATAGCATAGCACTGGCACTGCTTCCTTTTATTCTGCTTCTAAATTGCATTAATGTCAGCAAAATTACCCTAAATACTAATAACTTCCTATCAGTTCATTTCCACATAAGCATTTGTTGTAGTTGCCCCAGAATGTCCTATGATTACAAATGAGAGAGGGCGAAGGTAAGAAAAACCTGAACAGAATTCATGCAATGAAGTGGGATCCACATTCTGAAAGGAAGACAGCTCTCAAATTCGTATTGCTTACTTACTCGGTTCAGGAACTGAATGGAAAAGACTTATTAGTATAGTTCAGAGGAAGCTTCATACTTAGGATAATGCCATGTAAGGCAAGTAAGGATTTTCTTATCAATGCACACAAATTAAAAAGTAGCCCTAAAAAAGTACCAGCTGCAGCTGAGATCTATGGGCTCTTGTCCTTAGCTTGCCCGGAGTCAGGATGAGAGCAAACACTTTGGTGAAAGAGGAGAAATTTCCTGGTGTACGGTACCTAAAGTTGGTGAATTGGCTTCGGCAACAATGGTCACAGATACAAACTGAGCACCCTGATCCTGTGTTCAGGTGCCCGGTGGCAGATACCTGCACTTTACCAGTGGGGCTGTAGGGTTCAGATAAATCCAATTGCACACTTAAGGCCAGAGTGTAATATATCCAAAATATATAACATTCCAGCCTATGACATTCTGTGATATCCCAGCTCAATTTGCTCCACATACTCAGAATTTTGCAGTCCTTGCTCTTATGAGAGTGACAGGTTTACCCGTAAGAAAAATCAGAGCACGTACACTTGCATGCCAAATGTCACTATGTAAATCTTGGAAAAGAGCTATCTTAACTTTCACCACCACCCATACTGCTGTATTTCCAGTTGCATTTATTATTTGCCTGTTAAATATAACAGCATACCAGTAGATGCCACTAAAATGCATTCATAGGAGGCATTTGCTTTGATTTTTCGTGAGCTGCCTTGCGTTCCGTCCTACTTGTTGAGAATGAGTTGCTCGTTGGTTTTTTTCTTCCATTTATTTATAATAATGCATTTCTTACTATGTGGCACTGTCTGCACAAACCGGGATAACTTCTGGGAGAAATGTATTTCCCTGTTTTGGAAAGCAGACATACTAGTAGGATATATTGCAATTGTTCTGTTGTGGGCTGCACATCCTTAACTACAGTGGCTGAAAAAGAGAGACTAGCTTGTCTACCCCTTTTTTTTCTGGTCCTAAGCGAAAGTTTTAACTAAACCAGCATGATCCTTGTCTTCTGTCCTCTTTGATTAACTGCCTGTGATTTCTTTGTGTGTCTTGTAGTGTCTTTTGTTAAGATAACAAAAATATAGCTTGGAGGGGGGGGAAGACATACAATCTTCACAGTTTTATGTTCATCTGACTCTGGAAAAATTCTCAGCTGCAAACACAGAAAGGCAGAAACAACCTTATTGGATCAGAGCAGCTCAGTGTCCAGTTTCCAGCAGTGTCAGGAGCTCCTGCCTTTGAGACAAAAATGTGGGGAAGGCAATTATAGAATAGCTTTCACACAACTTTACTCCCATATACCCTATAAGAATTTTTTAAAAATATTTTGTGACTTCTACCTCTTAAAAGGAAATTTTATTTGTAGGCAAATAGGTTTATGTAAATATAAGTGAATTTTAGGGTGACAGCTATTATGTCTAAAAAGACAAGTCCTGCAAGTCCACTGTATACTACCAGAAAAATAGATTATTCTTTTTTCTTAGTTTCAATAGATAGAGACACTAATAATAATAAAGTTTCAATAACTATTTCCTCCTTCAGAAAAAGGCCAGTATATATGTCAGGTTCTATAGAATGATGATGATCAATACAGGAAAATACTAATAAACTGAATAGTAATATTTATTTAAAATATATTATTTAAATTTATTTTAAAAAAAGAAAGAAAAAAGAAAGAGGCTGAGCTGATATTTTAAATACTCAGGTGGGATTCAGGAGAGCTTGTTTCAATTCTTTGCCCTGCCATGGAACTTCTTTTTGACCGTGAGCAGTTCTATTGTTTTAGTTCTGATTTGTAAAATGTGACAAAGAGTCTTGCTCTGTGGGAATATGGGGGAGGGGTGTGGAAATAAATCAATTATAGCATTCACTTACTGCTTTGGTACTGAGAGAGGAGAGTTGAAAGCCCATATGGTCTCTCGAGGATGCCTGATGTTCCTTATGTCATTAGATCATCATTACAGATTATGATTCTGTCTCTACAACATTTTAATGGAACAGAGAGGAGCTATTCAGGACAGAGGGTCTAGATCTGTTATTCTCTGAGGAGAAGGTAGATAGAAGATGAACAGGCTCTGCATTTCTGCATTTCAGGTCACCCATTACATGTACATATTAGTTAAGGAATCTTTTGGCTTCCAAAAATAAAATAGAATGGGAAAGTATTCCAGTACACACAGTTCAGAGTCAGCTGATTCGTGTAGTGGAAACTCTCTGAAGCTTCTTCAGGCTCTTTTTAGGATCCAGTAGCACACACGAGCTTGGCTTGGAAATGAATTTCACATTTTGTTCCTCAAACTATTCTCGTTCTTGCTAGTGTGTGGGAGGGAAAGATTCTCTTTCTGTCATTTTGTTCACTCTGTCTCTATGGCCATATCATGTAGCATATTTTTGTGAGAAGGAAACATAATTTTCAGTGTGTAATATACTGTGTACTTGGGAGGACAGCATATTGCATAAACAAACCTTGTTTGAGATAGATGTCCAATATATAAACAATTCTGTAGGAGTTACACTGCTGTCTCAGAACAGTCATTGCCTAAGGCCCTTCTATCAAAAGCCATTTCATCTGTGGACTAAAAGGACTGCAGACAGAAAAATAATTTCTATTGAACATCTCCCATATAGCTCAAAACTACTACATGCTGCTGTCACGTATTTGAGCAGCCTCTTTAGTCACACGGTTACCAATTGCTCAGAATATTCCGAGCCAAATTCTTTAATGTTGCCAAGGGATCAGTTTCACTGAGCCTGCCCCAGGGATGTACTTGATTCCAAAAGTAAAATTAATTGTCCATGTAGTTAGTAAAAACGGCCTGATTCTGAAGGCTGGAAATCCAATAGTCCGTTCCTCAACATGCAAGTATTGCCAATAAGAGACACGTCTGATCATGAGTCTTTCTCCCTGTTAGCCAAACAGGAATTACTCCTCTTGACTGGGAAGAGAAATAGTTCCTGGAAGCAAAACCATGAAGAAGTACTGTGTGCCTTTGAGCTCCTCTTTCCCTTTACTTTCTGCCTTTTCCTTTGCTTTAATCTCTGGAAGTATGCTTACTGTACTTCTCTCTCTCTCTTTAACCTTTACAACTCCCCTGCCATTGTCACTCAACCTTATCCTGTACTTGGTACACCTACAGAAAAAGCTCTTGTGAATCCTGACCTCAAATTCTAGTGACATTTTTCTGCATTCTTCAGCGTAGCCACAGCCACCGAAGCAGAAAAGCTTGGATCAGATGAATAGTAACAACAGAGGCTAACGTTGCTTCTGCCTGACCCCAACTGCCTGCCTTTTGCTCTTGATTGTAATTTCTCATAGAATATTTGGTAACACTGGAAATAAGTAACACTTTATTCTTCTTAGGCTGTGACTGGTTTTGAATGCTCTTGCACGATGATGGCTCTTGGTACACTAACGCTTCCCCCCTGCCACAGGCACAGCTCCTAATCCATCCTCCTCTACCTTGTTTCATCCTGGCTTTCCTGTACCTGATGTTCCAGTGCACTCACAGCTTGGTTACCATAAAGATAGTGTTTGGTTTCTCATTGCTTTAGAGTGGTGAACCAACTGATCTTATTGGGGTATTTACTTTCGAGGCAGGTTCCTCCATTCTGACCATAATGACTTTGGCAGATGGCAACATCCAAGGGTCATTTCAGAACCACTGCTGGGTTTGAAAATCTGGCTTCAATTCATCATATTTTAGGGGTTACATTTTAGTCAGGGGGTTTAAAAATTGGTAAGAGAACACCTATGCCCATACCTTTGCTGTTAGCAACTGAACTGGATTTTATAGCTTTATTGGAGCTAAACTAAGGAAAGACTACATGGCCATGCATGTATGGTCACATATGTATATATGTAGCTGTACAAACATAAACCCAGAGAGAAATAGATGAAATACTACTAATAACATGGTAAATATTAAGAACAGCTTTCCAAACATAATGTAAGATAATGATTTGAGCCTAACAAATCCACATAACTAAATACATGTATTCCTTTTTTTTTTTTTCTGAATCACTTTTCAGAAAGAAGGTTCAGTAGGGTAAATGAAAACTTTTGCTTTGTGCTTGGTCATTTTAGAACCAGGTTATGCCAAGTGGGAACATCTTTCTTCTGTCAACTTTAAACGTGTTGAGGTTCGAGCACAATTCCTTAAATAGGAAAGGACATAACCACCCACAAGACTGCTAAATATCGGGACCGTATCAATTACTTTACTTAATTAGATTTCAAACTTAGGAGTCTAAGGCCAAAGGATTCTATTCTTTATGAAAATAGTTATGTCTTAACTTCTTACAGATAACACAATTGCTTGCCCTTAAAACAGTTCTTTTTGTAAGTGTGTACGTGTGTTTACTTCTGTAAACAGCCTAATTCTCTGTCACTGAATTTGAGGCTGATTTACTCCTCACCTCAATGAAGAAATGATTTGATTTGTTTCTAATTTGACTGAGCCTGAGAAAGCTAGTACTTACCTGGGCAGGAGGGAGAATTTTAAGTGATGCCAGACATAGATAATCCATCTTGTATGAGTCTTTGTTAACCATTTAACTGCTTATCACTTCAAAATACTGGATCCTTGAGGACTGCCTAAATCTGATTATTTTTACTGCTTGGAGGTTGGCATCAGAATATGATCCACTGGAATATTCTTGAAAATTTCCTTTAAGAGGGAACTTTAAAGTCAAAACTATGCTTGAAATTATAGACTTACATACAGTGTCTGATTTATAACTGTCGATTTTCCTTCATTTTACTTTAATATTAAACCAGAGTTGTTTGCAACTGAGAAGAAGCAGAGAGTAAACTTGCATATTTGGTGGGTTCCAATGGAGAGCTGAAGAGGTTTCTCATAACTATATTTGAGCAACCACTCTAGGATGCTTTTTGCAACCAAACATTTCTCTTCGCCCTGTCTTCTTTCTCCGTGTTGGGTTTTTGTTTGTTTGGTTTTGCCACCACTAGTGATTGCATTTACTTTATTCATACTGTATCCCCTCCTTTCACAGAGACAAGGAAAATGTTGCTGAAACATCAGAAAACAGGTAACATTTGCTGTGTGTATTTGGCTTACCCCCTGTTCAGAGTTTACGTCCACTTTCTTCATATTGTTCTTACCTCAAGACACGCACCTTGCACCCTGAGCAGATGATGAATGTAGAGGTTTTAACTAGGTCAGTTTGTTAGGCATTTCTTTCTAATTTAGACTTCAAAAAGCTCTGTGAGATGGGACAGACAGGGGTTACATTTCTCAGAACTAATAAACCTGAAAAAGAAGCTTTTATCAAATGTTCTTAAAATGTTCAGTTTGTGCTGGAGTTTTAAGAACAACTTCCATTCTGAACTTTGTCCAGATGGTTCGAGGTGTTCTTAAAATCTAAATAAGATTATCTTTTTGGTATTTTAAGAACGTTTCTATATCAAATTCTTGCATATCTTAATTGATCCTTGATGGGTTATGAGGTTCAAAACATAATATCTCTGTAGGTCAATTCTTTTATTTGACAAACTGTTTTCTCCCAAAGAATCTCAGCACATTTTGCAGTGCCATGTAGAAATGTCTTATCTTCTATTAGCTCATACACTAAAACCCACAAGTACTGAAACACAGGCACCTCTTGAGTGAATCTGACCAGTTGTTACTGGAGCAAAGAAACGCCTCTTGTTAGTTTGTCACAAAAAGAACTCTGTCTCACCGGTTTCCTCTGTCTTCTTGATTCCTGCCTAAACAATGTGCAACCAATTTGGGGTTTTTTTGTCTGTTTTTCATACAACTGCTCACATTTGAATAAAGGTTGCATAGAGTTAAAATCTAAGTGCAAGCATTATCATTACTAATGACACGAGCAATGGCAGCTGGCACTTGGAACAGTAGGGAAAATTGAATTTATTTTTAAATTAATTATGTCAAAAGAATGAAATAACCCCTTTGATTTCTGTGTAACAACTATATATAATTTAAATTGAAAGAAAAAAAAAAGTAACACATGTTAGCATTTCACTGGCGTTTTCATTTGTGTAAAAACATCTACAGGATGCAGCTGCTGCACTGAGATATTTTTCTTTTTTACCTATTTTATTTCACCAGGAACAATTTCTGATGTATGATTGGTGTTACTGTCATACTTCATTGCCTTAATCTTGCATGATTTATCGTACCATAGCTTTTCTCCACCTCCATTATCATCACAGCTCTGCTATGTGTCTTACTTTTGATATTCCCAGCAATATGGTTTCCACGTTTAACACAATGTACCTTTTTTTCACTTAAAGCCTTTCCTGGTCTTAGTAATAAACTAATAAACTATCAAGATTTTTTTCATTACTTCATCTATGATACCATGATGATCTCCTACAGCATAAGGAACTTGAAGATACAAAAAAAAAGACACTGAATATTTACAGATAAAGATTTTCTTCCAGGAAAAAAAAAAGACAGAAAAATAAAGCCTTCATTATTAAATCTAGACCTAGTTTGACTTTTCAGTGATGAGGTATTTTTGGTTTTTTGTTGTTCCTTTGTTCTTGTTTTTTTGAAGGCTTTCCTCCATATAAATAGTAACTGCTGCCTTAGAATGCTAATATATTCATCCCTTTAAAATGCTGCTTTCTTTGGTGTGCTAGACAGTGAAAAAAAACCCAACAACAAAACCAAAACCCAACAGAAATCGAACCCTTTTTTCTATTGAAGCACCAGCTTCTTCTGCGGCTAGAATTCTGTCATTCCCTCAGACACCTGCTATTACCTAGGAAATTGGTGACATGATAATAAATACCTCATTTACAAATTCCCTTGTAATCTTTGTTACCCAGGCCTACAGCTACCGCGCGTGCGCCACAGTATGTGACCTCCAGTATTTGGCATCCGCCTAAATGCACCACGGATGCCAACACTGACAATGCTAAGCCAGTGGCCTCCAAGGGGTCTGTGAGGCTTGGAGCAGGTACAAGTCAGAGGGAGGCCAGTTTTGTCACTACTGGCCAGAAAATCCCTCTTACTTCATCCAGTAAGCAAAGGTACACCGTGATGTGTAACTGCGTAACTGACCTGGTTTGGAGCTTTGGAATGGTTTGGTAATAACAACCTCTAACTCCTTCAGATGGAAATGCCCCTTGCCTAAAAGGCAATGTCAAAGTTCTACAAATTCCAGTTCATGTGGGTTTTATGTTTTCAGTGGCACTCTTAAGGATCCCACCTCCATCCAGTAGAGAGACAGCTGTCACTGAGCACCTTCTGCAGAGGAGCAGCTGATGTTATTCGCTGTGTTTCCACAGATGTTGACACATTCAAATGCAAAACTCTTCCATGTTATGCCTTTCTGTAAACACCTTCTCCAGCCGTTTTGGGGGGTTTTTTGCTGCAATCAGAGGTGATTTTTGCCTATTCATTTTTGCTTTTGTTCCCCATTTTGTCAATTCTTTACAAGTGATCCGTTGAAGGATTTGAAACAAAAAGAAGTTCATATATTACATAAAGGAGGCTAAGTACTGCTTTAATAATCCACTCAATTGTTATTTGGACAGAAAGTCCCAAAACTTAGGACTTTACTGAAAAAAGTAATAATCTGCACTTATGTTTTTAAACATGAGAGTGCATTTGTTGCTGTGTTTTCTCATTTGGGTTGTTAACCATTATTATCTTCTTAACCTCTACTGATCTATACTTCTTTTCATGAGTGAAAATCAGCTGAGAAATGTGTGTTTGTTTTCATCCACGTAACTTACTTACACTGTGTATTTTCTGTTTATTTGTTATAACAAACATGGAGATGTTTGAGAACATCCATTTCCTTTGACTTTTCTTAAAATAGAAAATACTGTAAAGATGAAAAGTGTACACATGACTGTGTTTAAAAAAAAAATCAAAACTAACAAACCCCAAACTCTGTATTGTACATAGTAATGCAGCTTTTAGAATAGATGATCTATTTTATAAAGCAGCATTCACACTTATTAGTTCCTAAAATTCTTCTGTACCTAAAGAACCAATCAGACTGATAATCTGGAAAGGAGGCAAACTTGGGGGGTGAGGGGGAAGTTATATTATTTTATTTGAATATATAAATAAAATTCAGTTTAACCACTATGAGTTTTAAATAAAAGAGCCAAGTTAGTCTGAGTTCTTTCAAGCAGAGTTGAGAATTAGCTACTAACTGCATTTAATCTAGATAACAGATCACCCTACTTCATTTGTATTTCTTCCAATTCCTTGTTCTGTTAATGTATTCTACCTTGCAGGAAGATGATCAAGAATCTAACATTTTAATCTCATAAAAAGAACTATTACAAGCAGCATGCAAGATAAAATTTGTTTGTATTTATTTCCTTTTTTATAAGGTTTTCCAGTGTATTTGCATTTATTTTATTTGTGGTTTTGTCCAGTTCAAATATCTCTCCACACAGATCCGTGTCCACACATCTTTATATCTTTTTGTTGTTGTTGGTTTTGTCTTCCTCTTCCTTTTCCATATATATATCACTGAGTATGTGTTTTGGTTAACATTTTGGAGATTGTTACAACAATTAAGTAACTTCACTATTTTTTTCTATTCAAGGTCTGAAGTCTTGATTCTTTTGAAATCCGTAGCAAATTCCCTTTCACATCAGTGAAAACAAAAGCAAAATAGGTGAAATCCCAGTTTGTGTTTGGTTTTAGGACGTCTGTTAAGTCCCATTTTTATGTGCAGTATAGTTTCATTCCTTTCCTGTGTCAAATCAAAGATATGCAAGTACTAAATTTTGACTCCCCGCTCTTTAATGTGACTATTCCAGTACCCACTGCTGCCCTGGGCAAAAAAAATATCCCGTGAGTATACAAACCCAGTAACAGGCTAGCTCGTGATCCATACACAGCTACTCTGTGACCTAATTTCTGTAATTGCTATTGAATTAGCTAAGTGGAAGAATTTACATCATCACGCAAATGCATCACGGTTAAAGAACTGATCTGAACTTCGAATGCATATTATGACGGACAAACTTCTGCAAAACTTTTGGTGTAATGGTTTGAAAACCAGAATTGGAAACATGATGAGTATTTTCAGGGCCTCTCTTGTTATGTATATAATTGCAGGTGAAACTCCTAAGGGAGAAAATACTGATTTCCTGTTTTTTTCATGAGTTGCATTCAGCTTTGAAATTGGCGAGTGTAGCGACCACTCTTCCATCTCACCTGAAATAAGAACCGTCACTTAGACTGCTAAACCTTAACAGGAAGGCAGGGGAGGAGGAGGAGGAGGACAGTGGAAATGGGATAGTCTCTCAAAGAGCGAGGGGTATCACAAATTCAGAGGTACCAAGCACTCTTTGTAGGTCCTGAGGAGTAAAACTGGTTGAATCAGTACTTCTGAAAGAAGCAAAAGAAACTATTAGATAGAGTGGCTGAAAGACAGAAAATATCTGCACAATGGCACATTAGCATAGGAAGAAGAGTTGAGAGAAAGAATGTTGTGAGGGCTAAGGTTTGGCTGAAGATCCATCGTGGAGCTGTAAGCTTTCTTTTGTTATTTGATACGTAACTGTGCTCAGGAAAGTGTGTTTTGGGCACTCTTTGTACGTTGCACCAGTGAATTGCCAAATTCCATCACCCTGCTAGAAGTCATTTGCAAGAACCCAGAGATGTGGCAATGTACTCAGGAGTTGGGTCAAAAGCATTAAAAATAAGCCCATTATGCTCTTATTTGTGGACAAGAGAACTATGTCATGTGCAGTAATGCCACGATTTAAAAACTAAATGAAAAGGTGTATTGAGATAACTGCTATGGAAAAGGAATCTACAGCACAACAATACAAGAAAAAATGTGCCCTATGCCTGGGGAACATATGCTTATATTGTCACTGAAGTTTGTGACCTGAAATATTACAGTAAGCTGAAAAATCAAATGCAATTAGATATTTTTCAGTGGCTTATTTGTTCTGTGGATAATAATAAAATCCACAGTAAAATCTGCCTAAACTCAAAATTAAGCTTTGGCCTTTTCTTGTTTCTCCTTCCCCTCAGCCCCGTTTCATTTTAAATGACCAGGTGATTCTTTTTTTTTTTAATTTCTTTTTTTTTTTAGCTCTATTGACAAGTGAATAATGAACACCCACCTTATTATTCTTTTGTTGGTATTAAGTTCTTTGAAACGGTCAACAAAGAACTTGAATCCTGTAAATCCACTTAAGTTTGGGTTGTTTTGCTTTTTTCTTGTGATGTAAAAACTAGTGGAAGAGAAACTGAACCTCCCAAAAGATTGGTTCACCTCTTAGCAGTGGATGGCTTGGGCTAAACTATCTTCAGAGCTATCTAATAGATAACTTTACCCCACTTGTTTGTCTGTAAGAGATGAGTAATGCTTTCCAAATGTGAGTGAGGCTGCAAGGCTGAAATGTGTTAATGAGCAGTGGGTCCTCATAGCAGGTGATGAAAGACACCAGTACTTCAGTAGGTTACTAAAGTGGCCACAGGATATGTGACTGCATTTTTATTATGATTATTCATTTCAATTGATCTATTTTACAATCAAATAAAGAGAAAATGAACTAAACATTTATATTTCCCTGCTCCGTGTTATCTGTGCCGCAACAGCACAAGGGGACCACAAGGGTAACAACTCATGCTCATCACCCAAGTGGTTTTAAAACTGCTATAAAATTTTATGCTACAACTTCCCCTTGTATTTTGCGTACGGTCCTGTGCGTAAACAGGCACCTGACTGTTTGATGGGTTGGCCAGTGTAATGTAAGGTGAATTTAGCTCAGAGATGAATGGACTCCTTGTAAACATCTTTCCACTACCCCTGTTGCATAAAACCGCTCAAAACAACCCAGAAGTGTGCTGAATGGATTTCCCAACTACCAGCACTTGCAGGAAACCTGCTGATACAGGACTATGATAAGATCCCGCAAACTGCTTTTCTTCATCTAATTGAAAAGCATTCTCCTACTTCAGCTCCAGGTGTAAATATTTGGTGAAATTTATCCGAGCTCAGAGAGTTTCTAATAGGCTCTTTGCAACCATTTAAGTACTGCATGCCACATTTCCTACCCCTGCCTTCAGTGGGAGCAGGACTTAAGTGCTTTATTACCCCTGGGATAAATTTCAGTCATGCAGGACCAAAACTGCATTAGAGCCCTAACTGCACATCCAAAAAGGCCTAATAAATTTTTTTTTTCTTTGCATAATTGTGCTTTTCCCTCAGTAATGCAGCCTGCTACTATGTTTGCAGGTTCAAACATAGTAGGTTTTATGCTATACATTTAAATATGCACCTTCTTAAGATGCTTCTTGTTTTATTTAATTTAACTCTAACTATAGTACCCCTGTTGAGCATGCTCCAGTGTCTACCAGTTCTGCCTCTACTCCTGCACCACATGCTTCAGCACATCAGCCTGCTACTGCTGCTCAAAATTCACCCAGTATGATGACACCACCAGCAACCACCTCAGTAGTGCAAGAGTCTTTCTCATCCTCCTTCCAAAGGTAATGCTTCATTGCTTTGTCCTTTCGCAGGTAGACCCTTGTATGGTGCTGGAAATGCTGCCTACACATTCTTAACTTAAGAATGAAGTATGGAAAAGCTGTAACCTATTTTATAAGCTTTTCTATATTTGTTGTAGGTTTCTACTTTGAAGTACGTTGCTTATGTTTGCAAACAATATGCAAAATAAAACTGCCCTAAATAAATGAAGCTTTAAGTCTGCAATACAGCTTACATTTTACAGAAGGCAAGTGTAGGGTTAAAACTAGAGATGTTTTATCACTGCTCGTAATAAACCAGCAACTCCTCATAATAGTTACAGTGGTTGAATGAAGGTTTTTTTTTTTAGTAGTGTTTCTGCAGTAGGATGTGAAAGGGAAAATTAGAAAATGCAATTTATTCATGTGCTCGAGCTTCCCATATCACAGCAGGTGTCAGGAAAAGATGGACAATGAGCAGTATGTCAGTAAAACCATACATCTGATGACTGACTTCTCTTTAAGCTATTAAGTCAATTAATTTCTATGAAGTTGATCTACTTTTTTTTTCTAATAAGATTTAGCTCTAGAGCTCAAGTGAGTTTCAAGGAGGTATGCATTCCTAACACTCATAGTACACGTGGAGTTACAGCTCTGTAGTAAAAGTTGTCAGTCTGTGAAGAAATGTGTGGGACTTATACTTCTGTCAATTAGTTTATAGTCATTTTGGAGGTAGTAAGAGTGAATATCTTTTGTGTATATTAT
>JANIJG010002319.1:0-23022 GCA_024611175.1 Megaceryle torquata
CTTCACAGCCAAGTAAAAAAAAAAACCCAACAATGTAAAATGAGACATAACCAGCTAACAGAAATGAATATTGTAAGGTCACACACCTAGAGCAAGGAACATGATTTATTATTCATCAGTAATTTGGGGGGAACATTTCATTTTCCTATAAGCAAGGACTTTATTCTGAGAAAAAAAAAATAGTAAAGTCTTGTTTACCTAAGTTTTCTGCAGAGTTTATTTGAAAAATACGAAGCAGAAAACAGTGCTTTTGTGTGATTTATTAAACTGCTCTCTCCATAACACATGCAACCAACTTTATATGCTTGAGGGAGAGGAGACTGAATAAAAGAGTAGCTAACTGTAATGCCAGGTTGAATTCTGCTCATTTCCCAAGAAGGAAAAATGTAAATGCCCTGTCAGGCCAGAGCAGTGCTTTAGGAGTGGTCCTAAGGGTGAGGGGGCAGTCACCACCCCTAATGCAGCCATGTAAAACAAGGCAGTTAGTATAAAAAGCTTGCCTGGGCTCCCCAGGTTGCCAAAACAGGGGGACATACACCAATCAGATCAAGTCCTTACCAGCATCCCTCAGCTGGCTGGCTACGCAGTTGGACTAAAACATGAGTACAAGTGAGGAGTCAAGCCTTGTACAGCTTCAGGTGGGAGAAAAAAGAATCTCAGCTGTAAACAGCCTAGAGACACAAATCCATCCGAAGTCAGAAATACTCAGTGTTTATTGTTACACTGAGTACAGCAAAATGAAGAAGGAAAAGCAGGGATTTGAATGACACATAAATGCTTTTCTGAGGTGGGGAGGAGGACCATATGGAGTTGTGTTGTGTTTGTAGGAAGAATGATTTCCCAAAATCTTACTCTACCTTGTGTACATTAGGCTGAACTTTGCTTTCAGCAGAGCTAACTGTATTTCCATCAGTGTAAAGGAGAGTGGGACTTGACTACTAATGCAACCACACTGCTCACCTACTAATGAAAATGAGTTTTCCTTTCATCAGAGGGGATTACATTAGTTAAAATTAAACAGAACAAAGCATTATTTGAAGACCTCTAATAGCGCCTAGAAAAAGAAAAAAAGAAAAATTCCTGTCTTAAAACTGGAAAATGAAACCAGTCATGCAATATACTATTAGAGAATTTGTTATCCATATACTCTGGCACCCTGCTAATCCCCTGAAACTCTGGTATGAAACCTGGAACTGTGAATAAAAACAACCCAATTCCATCTTACCCATACATTGCAGGCCTTGTTTCAAAAATGGGAGATCTGTGTGAGCAAACAGAGCAGGGGCTTAATGCATTTAGGAATGCATAAAGGAGTATACAAGGGCTGCATTAATAAAAAGAGGTGTATGTTTTTGCAGAGAGTTAAGAAAATACAACTACCCTATGGTAGGTCTTTTGCTCTGGCCACCCAAAGTTGCTCTGCTCCGCGGGGTACCCTGTTCTACCAGTGTACTTTAGCTACCACCTTCTGGACACGCACTTGACACTATCACTTGGATAATGCAGCATGACAATGAATTAACAAGATGAATTGCAAGGTGTAGTTTAGCATGCCTCTGGGAAACAATTACACTCTGGAGATGAGTGGATATTTTATATTGCTGTATCATAGAGGACCAATCCTGTAAATCTTCACTCATACAATTAGCCTTCATTCAGCTGAGTGGGAATTTTGCAAAATAAGGTTCTAAATTATTACTAGCACTGTTCTTTTCTGACAGCCAAGGTCAGATGTCACTGCAGTCCAGGCAACGTACAAACAAGTTATAACCAGTAGTCACAACACTGAGTGCAGGGTGGTCTGTTGATCAGGGTGCCCCAAAATAAGAAAGCAGTTGAAGTGGGCACATCTGGGCTAACAATGAAGCATTGACCTGGAGGTCACCCACAGCCAACGCCACCACTTCTGCATCTTTATCATATCCTGTGTACGTTCAGCCACCTCATGCAAAGCCAAGCTTTTTCAGGAAACTTTTGGGCAGGCTCAAGGTTGGGGGTGGCTGCTAACACTCAGTGGAAAGTTTGGTGAAGATCATCAGGGGTTCACCCCTGCTGTCCGTGTAGACACAGACTCTGAAGGACAGCTCTCCACCTTCCCTTCCCTTGCACCAGGGGAGGAGTGTGGACCTAACTCGACAGTTTACAGTAGACCATTCTTTGTTCTTTGCAACCAGATACCGCTTTTGGTTGGCCAGCTGAAATGGGTGATGTTAAGTGTCTGCTTTTGCCTGCAATCTACCAGCATCACAGCTTGACTCTAGAAACACGAACATTTACGTTTCAATATTAAAATAAGAAAAAACATACTACTTAATATTGTATCGTGGTAAAGTGTAATGCATAATATGACACTGTAATGCAGATAGAAACCAAATATTGCCCCTTTATAAATATATTCCCAAAATTCTGTAATAAAATAAATATCGATATGCATTGCTATTACTACAACAGCAATCAAATAAAAGCTGCCTTCAGATCTCTGGGCAAGGCCTCCTGTTATTTTATTCAAAGCATATCCCTGCTGAGTCCTCCAAGACATTCAGCTAAGAATCACTTCTACTCATTGTAGAGCTTATAACCCATGTCTTGCTTTCACCTGTAGATCTCTTTTTTTTTTGTATATGTCATTTGTATATGTCATGATTGTGATTTGTATATGTCATTATCACCTTTTTATACATTCCATAGCTAAAAACAAATTACATTAGTATGCATGAGAACATTTCTCACTTAGTACATGCAGTATGGTTCTAATACATGGGAGACCAGAGCTCTGCTGATTTACCTCCTTCAAATTTCTTACAGACTCATCAGTATTAGAGTTCTTAACCCAAGTTAATGGATTTTCATGTAACTCATGTTAGCCAACAAATCTATGAAGGTTACTGTAGGCACTTCATGAATGCTTGTTGCTTCATGAATTCACATTCTATCTCTAGGTAATTGTCTCAGAGCTTCCCTGTACTCTCGGATATGCAGAAGGGGTCACAGTCAAGGCTATATGGATTTTTTGGAGCTAAAGAACTTTATAAGTTACGTGAAGAGAAGAAAATAAGGGTTTTGCCTGCATTGTTCCTGTGCATTTGTGTGCATGATTACAACAGATACACGTGAAATAACTGAATTTTTTCCTAAGCCAAAACACATCCTTAACAAATAAAGGGAGTGATGGGGTTTTTTGCCTGTTTTAGAAGGGTTTAATATTAAACGTTTAGGTCTTGTCTACCCAGGACAGCATGCTAGCTGCAGAACTGGTCAGAGAGATACATCTCAAGAGAATAAAGAAATCTGAGCAACTCAGAAAACAGATGTTTTTAGCTATATTCTCTAGATTTTTTACTTTTCTTAACACCCATTTAACTCCAGTAACAAATGAACACTGATGAGAAATGATGTCTTTGTTAAAGATTCAATAACCCTCGAGAGCTCCAAATAAGCATCTGAAATTCCCCAAGAAAGTTCTTCCACAAACAAAAGGTTAATTACATTTTAGTGGGTAACTCCAGGTGAAGGCTATTTTTCTGCCATGCAATTAAAACAAGAGTAAATTGAAGGTTTTCAGGATTTCAGGGGTTTGATTGATGTGTTCATTAATTCACCTTTTCAAACTGAGGAAGAATAGTTTTAAATATTTTATTAATAATTTGCATTTTTCCTTGAGGTCGTTTTTCTATTGTGAATTTGTCTGCTTGACCGGTACCTGATGGGTGGATAGAGATACCAAATCCCTCTTTTTGTCCTGATTGTTTAAACAAATGAAGCTTTTGTGTTCACACCGTTGGGATTAATTTCTTCTTGCCTGTAACTTTTGAACTGTATGGCCATTTTCAACCAACCTTGACAGAGTTGTAAGGGTTTCATAAGAGCTGCATTCCAACAGCTTCCAGGAAATTAGGTGGCCAAGGAGGAAAGGGAGACCATATTCATAGCCCACAGAAGGTGAGGCAGAAGGATTAGCTCTCTCTTTTTCACAAAGATAATTCACAGCAAGCTCACACAGGAAACACAGACAAGACATTGCCAGAATAGACTCCTGATTAGACAACAGAGGGATGTACAACTGTAGGAACCCAAGATCTGCTAGCTCTGACACACATCAACCTCTTTTGGGAAGAAACCCCACCACATTGCTTGGGCAATGACATTGCAGTTTATATGACTGACAGAGTTCAGGATTATTTAAAAATTACTTCACCTCAGATAACAAGAGACATACAGCACCTACCTTAGACTTCCCACCCAGCAACTCTGGCTGAGATAAAAGAATATCAGCTGGTGCTTGCACACTCTGTGAAGTTCCCACTCAGGCCTGGAGTAATGCTGACCTCCACCACCTCTGCCACAGCTTGGGGTTTAGTTTGAAGTCAGAGTCTCGCATGGGCACTCACTGTAGCCGGATGACAGTCTTCAGGCTAACATATTGTTAAGGTGATCTGGCAGATCCCCCTCCAGTCTTAACTGCTGATCACTCTGACATTAATTAAAAAGCAAACAGAAGAATTCACTTACTGTTCAGACATGGTCCACCTTTGATTTATTCATGCAAGAAGTTGCTCCTGCTGCCTGTGTCTATAGAGAGGAGCATATCTTTCTCATTCCATCACTGGAAAGCAGTGGAGCCACAGGTCCTTGCTTCCTAAACATTTTGGGGTTGTTTTAGTTTTGTTTTATTTTGTTTTGTTTTCCTATTGATTGCCTACATTTCTAGAAGGATGAAGGATTCTTGCGTGCAGGTAGCTGCAGAAAAGCCACCCAGAAGGATGGGTGGCTGCCCAGGAATGGAGCAGGTGATCAGTTTAAGCAAAGGAACAGAAATAAGGGGTAGTGGTATTCAGGAATACTACAGCAAAATCAATACTTTCTGGAATCAGAGCCCTGATGTTCTGGGCGTGGTACAATCTACCAGGAAGAGTAATATCTACTCTCATTTATCTTCATTTAAATACAAAAGACATTGTTTAGGTAATACTCATGACAAGCTCCTGTTCTACACCAACTTATTGACTCCCTTACGTGGGTGGCCCAAGAATGCCTGTCATTTGTCTAGACCATCTTGAAGGCTAGACCTGGAAACCCTCAACTCTCAAGGGCATCCTGGAGGGACCACTTCTCAGATCACCCAGGTTACATTTTCTTCCATTTTCTAAGCAAGTGGCTTGGAGGAGGTCCCATGCTCATGCCAGACCCTGAAGGGTTTACTAAGTCTCGGGATGAGGAGATTCCAGTAAAAACCATGCCTGTTTTCCAGACCTTAGGTTCTGAAGTGGGGGAAATGATTCAGTGTGTGCTTTCAGTGATACAGAGAAAACTAATATACAGTGACATCCTGTCCTGCACGGCAGAAACATAGTCCAGTTGTGGTGGATCTCCATGAGAGAAGTGTTTCCTAAAGAAAGCATCTTTATGTTGACCAAAGCTGAGAATTGAGGGAAAGAGGAGAGAGAAAAGAGGGAGAGGAGCTACTGACTTTCCCTCTGAGGATGTTAATGAGATCATGTTTTGATGTATTTTGAAATAAGAGGATTCCCTTTTTCATTCTAAAAATATGCCATAAAAATGACAGTAGTGTCTATTGCAAAGCATTAACAAATACTTTTTGTCCATTGTTTAACAAGTGATAATATTAGCTATCTACCACTTTCTCTGTCGTGTTATGCTGAAATTGAAATCTGTGACTCTCCCCTACCAGCTTAAGCCCACATACTTCACTTTCCTAAGGATCAAGCTAAAAAAGAAAGGCACCAGTGTAAAATACTTTATCAGATGCTGACCTTCTGGCAGGAAGTCAGATACATCTTGTGGGAAAATGAATAACTCCTAGCTCTCAGTCTCATTTTTCTGATGCTGTACATAGCCTTGTCCTACCTCCATGCTCTTGCTAAGC
Organism: Megaceryle torquata; assembly: GCA_024611175.1. Taxonomy (NCBI): domain Eukaryota; kingdom Metazoa; phylum Chordata; class Aves; order Coraciiformes; family Cerylidae; genus Megaceryle; species Megaceryle torquata. The sequence goes on from JANIJG010002319.1 coordinate 5,885, forward strand.
TTTTATTTCATGCAGGACTTGCAGAGGATATCAAGCATCCATTACATTTATTCCCTTATGTTTTTACAGATACATATATAAATACACATACATAAACCCCCAAATTAGTTCTCCTTATGACAGCATGAGCACTTGTTCCAAATCAGTCTGCTGAAGTCATTAAAAAAGTCTCTCTGCCAAGTGAAGCCATGTTTAGTCAAAAACTTTTCTTAATATATCTAAACAGAAACATACACAAAAAAGGACTTAAGACAGAACAAAGTCTCCAACTGCTAAGAGACAAGAATCGTACAGAAGTAAACAATCCTTGGATTCCTTGTTATCACGATGTATCATTTTTCTCCTTGGTGTTTGAAAGTCTCATCAGAGAGTTGAATCAGATTTATAGGTTTCCTACAACAGTATAAGCAAGTAAGCAGCACTAAAGCAGACTCTGTCTAGCTCAGAACAGCAATTACATTGCAACTGGAGAGGAACAGGAGCTTAGTACAAAGTCATTATCAGACACGTATTACAAATTCAATGTGTTGCACATAAAATATGTATGATTTCTCCTTACTGTATATCATGTACCAAAATACAGTGTTTCTGAGGCACGAATGAATTTAAAATGAAATATTTTATTGAAAAAACACAGTTTTCCTGATATAGGTAAGTGGAATTTAAAACTGAAACGTGTCACAACCATCCATTAAAGCATACTTCAAAATATTATGAGAAACCAGATTTCCTACCAGGGAAATGAAGTAGAGTTAAATATCCTAAGCAGGAAGCTTGCCTGATAGACACTATTTACCACTAGAAATTTTTATGACGTGAAAAGATGATACTTTGCAAGGTAAACGCAACCTCAAGTCTGACAGAGTGCAGGCAGCATGCAAAAAGCTGCCAGGATATAATTTTTTTGCATGGTAGAACAAGTGAGAGAGAGGATGATGGAAAGTGAACAGAATACAGTCTCAAAAGAGTTTGATCAATATTTTGTGATTGTGGTGGGTTTTTTTTTTTTGTTGGTGGGGTTTGGTGGTTTTTTGTTTTGTTTTTACTAAAATGATACTTTTTGAAGAGCTGATGTTGTTTTGTTCTGCTTCCTACTCTAGAAGGAACCACAGGAGTCTGGGAATGGAGAGAGAAGTTATTCCAGGATTAGTGGATGCTACACCTCATGCCACACCTTCAGGGCAGAAATCTGGAAGCTGGGGCAGACCTTGTGTTGCATTCAGCTAACAGAGCCCTGAGTGACTGCAGGGTAATGCCTCAGCTGCTGTCATTTGCCCCGAGGGCTGTGCCAGCACTCAGTATAAACAGATTCAAGTGCTGCAAAGGGAGATCCATGCCTCTCAAAAGGTTGGAACTCAAAATCCGAGCCAGTCCTTCTTATGGAGGAGTTGCCCTAAGAAAATCCTTATCCCAAAGGCAAGTGCAAATATGGTCTGAAAGATACTTCACATGAGAGGGCTTTACAGTACAATCTCTGTAGTGCAGGAGAAGTATACAGAAAAAAAAAAAAAAAAAAAAAAAGAACCAGAAACTAGGCAGAGAAAAGTAGAAAAAGGAATAACTGAAGTGGCCACCTGCCTGCCCTGTCATGTAGTAAACTCCTTACTGATGGAGCCATAACTTAGAGCACATTTGTCCTCTACAGTTTTGGGAAAGCCTTTGAGTATCTTATTTTGTGAAATGCATCCCTCTGCTTATCAAGACTTGTGTCTGCCTACATAAGGGAGAATGCTGCCTAAATGTAGAGGAAGTTAATTATGCATAAAATAATTAATAGCAATTTACTTAGTGCATCTATATACTTACTTACAGAAATAGGAAGCACACTTGAAGTGCTCCTGTTGGTTTGAGAGAGACCCCATTTTAACCAGTGCTCTTCCCTTCCTGGGCTGTGTCAATCCAGGGAAGCTTTGATCAAGAGAATTCTGTTAAATTGAAAAAACACGGTCGCTGGGCAGTATTTGCCTTCATTGACCTGTAGATGAAGATTTATGAGTCAATTGTGATTTAATAATAAACACCCAGGTTTATGTTACTTGAGAGAAGTCGGACAGGCTCTGAGTTGCAGAGAGCCCATCAGCATTTGTTTGGCTGCACGCTGAGACAAAGTCTTCCCTGGTAGAAGGAAGAAAGCCTACAGTTGTTTCTCTTACCACGTTCAGTTTAAAAATGAACAGTTGCTATTTCTGAGCACTTGATAACCCACTCTCCAAAATTTATTCAGGAAACCTTGAGAGATTGCTGTTGTTTGGGGCCTTTGTGGGAATTGTCAAACCCAACCGTACGGTCGTTATTAGCATAACAATATTGGAAAGAATCTGAGTTATAGTGCTGATGTGAGGCTGGGCAAGAATATCCTCCCCCTTGTATAGCTCTCACAAGGGACAGCAATCCTATCATTTTGTCATGAAGATTGGGAGATGTAACTGAAAAAAAGCCAAGGTACAAATTTGAGTAAACATTTTCTGTGAGAACAGGCTCCCCTCCCCTTCTTTGGAAATACATATAAAGGGAGAAGTGAATGTACTCCCATTTACAGTGGTGGCTTATTGATTTTCTCTGAAGATCCACCTTAAATCTTTTTTTTTTTTTCTTTTTTTTTCATTCCCTTAAAGCTGCACATCCCAGCTGGCATGTTCCAATCCTATAAACGTCTCAATATAATACACCATCATTGTCTGATGTATGGGCTTCCATTTGGTGCACCATGTCCAAAGAATATTTTTTCACGCTCGAATGACTCATGTATGAGGAGATTAATCTCTCTGGGGGAGAAATTGGTGTCTCTCCTATGGAAGCAAGTTGCTATGCACACATTAGCTGCTGATCTCACTCACATTCTTAATATTCAGGGTACAGCTTCTATCTGCCATAAAAATCCTTTTGTCCTTCCCCAACTTGGTGTCATTCTCCAGCCTTGCTTGGCAAGCAAAAGGGAGAATTTAAAATTAATCTTTTAAATAGTACAATGAAGTAACACACTCAATGATACTACCCATTTTTAACTTGTAAGCCTGTTTGCCATTCTTGCTAGGTGCCAGGTAGTCTTACCCTTTTCTTTAGACTGCAGCTCCTTGCAAGAGGATGCAAACAGCTAGCTTTACTATGTGAAGAGGGCATCCGTTTTTGATTTAGATCACCTCTTCGAATTCTCAAAGAGGTGAGGGTTAAGCCTAATACCATTTTGACTGCTGGCAAGACAATATTTAACAGGCAGCTTCTGTCTTTGAGAGAAATGAAAGCACAACACGCACTTATCATTCAATGTACATTATCATTTTCTTGTTGGCTAGGAAATAAACCTTCTGTTCCAAATGTTTTCATCAATATGAAAACTTCTTGTAAGCTTTCTTAGTCACCCTGTGTGTTTCAAACCCCGTTTTCACATCCAGTGAGCAATGGTAGAAAGCAATAAGGACAGAAGCATTCTAAGTAAATTTGCAGATACGTAAATTCACACTGTAAACTGCAACTTAAAAGATCAGGCAGAGTGTTTCCTCCATAAAGGAGATCTTATCTAAGCAACTACATTTAAAGTCACAGATAGAATTTTATGCAGCTTTATCTTTTATTGAAACCTATCAAAAACCTGAGGCTGCCGCAGCCCGTGCCAGTAAGCAATCTAGAGCTATTAATTAGTACACCCATGTTTTTGCCACAACAAACATTTTAATTTGTCCTCTAAACAGTGTTCATGATATTAGCCCTTTGCTCCTGTTTTATTTTTGTCTGTGTGATATACATTACACATGAGAGTCCTACGTCCATATGTCCACAAATTGTGGTGGACATATGGCAGCATACAGAAAAGCGGTCTTTTACATTTTGCATACAGAAGTCTTTACAACTATTATCATGGATGCATTACAGCATCCCTTTATGTCATGTTGCTACTTAGTCAAGTTTGTGTCATGTATTTGAACCGTCTCAGCTGGCTTGATTTATTTGAATTGTAGGCATTGGTTTAGTTTATTTGTAACAGGCAGCGTGTGGAAATTGCCCTAGTAATAATTCCTGCAACAAAACATCATTTATTTAGTTGATTATGAAGAAATGTTGGTTATACTTGCAAGGAAGAACAATAATATGTTTTATTTGTAGATGTATTGAATGTTACTTGCCGCTTGTTCTTTATCTAATGAAAGGATATATAGGCAAAGAATTGACAAAGGCAGTGGAAAAAATCCGCCCACGGGAAGGACTTATGTGTAATTTTGAATTCTAGAAAGTGGTGTCATCTCATGAAAAATCCATCAAAAAAAATCGTGTGCGTTAAAAAAGCAGGTTGGTTTGAAATGGCCAGACTTTTAAATACAAACTGCAGGCATTTCATGCAAACAAGGTGTATTTTAAGAGAGGATATATGAAGATGCTCACTTTCAGGCATTCAGATAAAGAAAATATCTCATAGAGAATGAGCAAACTGTTCATTCCCAGCCAGCTCAAAGCAACCAGCACTGAGTATCACTGATAGGCACTGATGAGCCAAGCTCAGAAGTGATACTTGGATGGGTGTGGGAGCTTCTGGATGCATACCCACATGAGCAGTGCTACTAGGGAACTTTCTGCCCAACCCCTGTGGCCTCACAATATTTTCCATGCATTTTTTTAAGCATGGAAAGTATCCCGAGGAAAAGGCAACAATAAAGCAAACCAGGAGAAGAGATTACAACTGCATTTGGCACATTTTGTATCTGCTCTAAGAGCAGGTTTCAGCTCAACTCGCTCTAGCTATCTAAAGGCATGGGCTGCTTACTCCAGTCCAGTGAGGGAGCTTGGTTTCAGGCACTTTCAGAGGGCTCTTCCATTTTAAGGAATTAATTACTTCTGGAGGTGTCTATGTCTCTCCAGTGTCTATGAAAAAAGTGTGTAGGAGCCAGATTACATACTTATGTGTCAAATGCTGTCATTTTACTTGGCTGTTATTAGGCTAGAGGAACTGCACTCTCAGGTTAAAGTTTCTCCCTAAATAACAAACATACTGCAGAATGAAGCCCCTCCTTTGCAGTAAAGATTTGCTGAAGCCCTTTTATGTGATGTTTTAAGTATCATACACCATACTACTTTCCATTCCATTCAAACTGGTGCTCATCTGTGGGGTGTGCTACAGGCACAGCTGGCAACAGGCTTTGCGCTGCTCCAGTACATACTGGTTACCAGTGGTCCCCAGAGACAGCACCAGCTAACAGCTTTGGGGGTTCATCACACCCTGCACAGGCTGTCCTACTCACTCCCACACTCTGCCTGACATAATTTATGCAGTACAACATTGAACGTGGAGAGGGAAAAGCAAACAGATCCATTGGACAGAAAATAAACGAAATCTGGTGGAATATCTGCTCCTGCCAGTTTAATCCAGCTTCTTCTGACATCATGGTAGAGCTCTTTCAGATGTTAGCAAGAGTGGACCCTTCTCTTGCTATTGCAATGATTATTGTCAGATGCAAAAAGACATCTGCAGCCTTATAAATAATAGTAAAGCAATATCTCAGCTCAAACAGCATCAGTAATTTCTCTGTAAAGACTTATTTATACATACCCACTTCAGAGAGAAAAAGCCAAAGGCCAAACCACTGGTTCAGCCGTTCTGAGCAAAGCTCAGCTGTTCTGCTGTTTCTGGTACAGGGGAAAGGAGAAGTAGCATCACCATGCAACTCCCATTACTCCCACACCAAGCTGGTGTGGTGGGGAAAGATTTGAAAGCCTTAATAGTGCTAGAGCCCTGTGCAGACAGACAGACTGACGACAGTCGTGAGTCTCCCACCTTGCTGCTACCTACTTGTAGAAAGTATAACCAATCTGGTTTCCTAAGGCTAAGCAATAAAGTTTCTGAATATCAAGGTTAAGTAATAAATACAAAGCAAAGGGAAAGTATTCCCTCAATTCTTGAATAAAACATTCCAAGAAAGTGCAGTGCTAATGGATATGAAAAAATAAGCCCAAGGTAGCAATGCAGCACAATGTCTCCTCAAGAGCAAGGAGCATCACGCACAGACTGGTTTAAGTTTTATGCAGTTTCTCCCCACACACTTCAGAGGAGAGCAGCAATATACCCTTCAGTTCTCTTTTTCCCTGCATGCAGCAGGTACAAGAGGCTGCTCTTTTCCTTGTATTCATTAAGCACCTTCCAAGCAAATGACAAGAACAGTTGCCAGCTAAACCAGGCGTGGATTAAAACTACTTTTCATATGCCCAGTTCAAATAGTTACCTGGCAACAAGTACTTTCTCTATCCAAACTGGTAGCCTAGGCAAAAATGTGAGCATTTAATTAATTTCCAAATTAAGTGTAAAACTCCTGCCAGGATTAAGTTCTTGGCTGGTATGGAGGGTGTGGCTCCCCTGGCTCCAGCCAGTCCCACAAGAATCATATTGTCCTCAAAGGTTGTTCATTGCTTCTCCCAGGGTGTGTGTCTATGGTATGGGAGTTGTCCTGGTTTGAGTTAGAACAAAACTATTTTTATTTAGTGATTTTATTTTTCAGCTCAGTCTCTTCTAAGTAACTGCACTTTCTGAAATTAACAACATATTTTCACAGGCAGTATCTGCTTCTAGTCCAACCCCCTTTAGTAACCCCTGTTAAGGTCCCTCTGGATGGAGTCTCTTACATGTCTACGGCACCACACAGCTTGGTGTCATCAGGAAACTTGCTGACAGTGCACATGATCCCAATGTCCATGTTGCTGACAAAGAGTTACGACACCAGTCCTAATACTGACCCCTGAGGAATACCACTCATCATTGGTCTCCACTTGGACATTGAGACTTTGACTACATCTTGTTGAGTGGGACCCTCCAATTCTTTATCCATCGAGTGGTCCATCTGTCAAATCTATGTCTCTCCAATTTAGAGACAAGGATGTTGTGCAGGACAGTGTCAAATGTTTTGCACAAGTCCAGGTAGAGAACATCAGTTGCTCTTCTCATGCAGCAATACTGTAACCCCATCATAGAAGGCCACCAAATTTGTCAGTCATGATTTGCTCTTAGTGAAGCCTTGCTAGCTGTCACCAAACACCTTCTTATTTTCCATGTCTATTTGCACAGTTTCCAGGAGTATCTGCTCCATCATCTTGTCAGGCACATAGGTGAGAAGGGGAAGGTCTGATGTACCTCCTTCTAAAAAATAACAAAAAAAGTGAAAATCCTTCCTGTAGCAGACTGAGCACAACATATATACCAGAAGGATCCTTAATGTTCTGGGAATGTGGGATGAAGCAGGCTGTCTTATATGCTGTCACATCATAAAGGTGAGTTTGTACAGTTGTAGATACAGGCATACAAATACGAATGGCAACAAGAATCATATTCTTAAGCCCAACTTTATTATTCTTTTCCCACAGGCCCACAGCTCCCCTTTCAAGTCCCAACGGGCTTGGTTTTGTTGCAGTTTCACCTGTACAGATGTGGACTGAGTGGGCCAAGGGAGACTCAGTGGCAAGGAGTGTTAAGGGTTTGCCCATCACAGGTTGAGTGCTAAGCAGAAGGCAAACTCCTATTCCCAGTTGACAGGTGTTTAGATGATCCTTCACGAATCCCAGCTCGGTCCAGTGAAAGCTTACCTTACCTAGGTTTGGACCTGTACCTCACCCCTTTTTTTAATCAATTCATTATTAAAATTACTGAAGCTTTCAGTTGTCATTCCATTTTCTCACCACCAGACATCATCAGAACGCTCCTTGTCTTAATCATCTATAGGAATTCTAGTTTCTGTAGTTTTCTATGTGATCTTCTCATCTGCTGCCACCTCTTGCTTTTCCACCCACCCTCATCAGTGATTTTCCCTTCCCCATTGCTACCCCCAGCTCACAGGCAGGTGCTGATGGGATGCATAGACAGCCCCACAGTCCACAGCAAGCAGGAACAGACTGGCAATGGGCCTTTGCAACCTGCATCTCATCCCCACTCCAACCCCCAGACAGTGCTGAACACTCTGCAGCCCAAATGCCTCTAGCATGGCAGGCAGGGCTGTGCTTTCCCAGGCTCTGCAGAAGTTGTGTGGGGAAAACACATCCTGCTTCACTACTGCAGTAGAATCAGAGGGCAGCGACCCCACAGCTGCGAACTATAACCTTTTAGAATGTGTTTAATGCAGCCTTTATGGCAGCCATTATTTTTACAGTGTTTTCACTTTGAGAAAGAAAACAGAGCAAATGTTTACAACAGTTTAACTAAATAAGCTCAACAGGTGAGGTGTGGTGCTCACCTGGGCCAGCCTAGCCCACCTGGCAGCTCACCACCCTTAGAGGCTGGAAATCAAAGGGGGGGGTGAGGTGTGGAAATGGACCTTCGCTCAGAAAAGAAAAAGTTTCATCCCCTGCTTCAGTTGTTGTTTGTTTCTTTAAGTAACAGACTGTTTCAGAAAAATAAACACACAGAAGGGCTCAGGGCAAAGATACATTTTGTATACAGCTTTAATGAAAACATGTTTTTCTTGTTAACACCTTGTTATATCCTAAAATCACAATACAGAAAAAACTGTGAATAAGGCTGCGTGCATAGACATCTCAGATTTTTAATGAAATTCATAAACCATCAGAGCTTCCCCCACATGCTCGCCACTACTATGGCATCAGCAGCTCTCGGTGTGCCTGAACCTGGCTGAGCACTACCTGCCTGCTCTCTCTGCACGCAGCGCACTGTAAGCACTGCTCAAGTACAAGTCTGCAGCACTGAACTCTTCTCACCAGGCTGAAAAGTGCACAGAAATGAGATATAACTGTCAAAGCCACAGGCTGAGAGTATTATTTTTCATTAGAGACCACTTTTGCAGTCTAACAGACAGTCTGCTTTCATATAAGCCAAAAGCATCAGTCCATAGACTGGCTAAAATATTAGAGGAATTACTCTGCACAGCCTCTCGGAGTTTGGGGTGGACTTTTTGATTCACTGCATTATGATTAATACATTGCCAAACACACACTTATCAGAAGCTTTTATCTGAGCAGCTTCATAAGGCCCTTCAGGACTCGACATAGCACGTTCCATCCAGAGGACAGTATTTCCATTTCAAAAGACTTCAGCAGCTTCTTTCGAACAATTTTTCGTAATTTAATTCCCTGCTGAACCACATCGGCAGAAGCCGCTGGGTTGCAGAAGTTAGATGGGATTCAGAAGACAATCACTGCCACACAGGGCTGGAGAGGAAATGCCATTTAGGAAAAAAAAAAAAACCAAAAAAAACCCTGACATTTTTCTCTGACAATGACCCCAGAGTGATTGTGTTCCCTGGTAATGATCCAGAGCCCCACGTTTCTGCGATCTGCTGGGCTGCCATGAAAGAGCAGCACGGTGTTGTAACGAGCGAAGGCAGCCAGAGAAAGGATCTTGGGACAATGCTGATGCCAGAAAGCAGGCGCTGGTTGTTCAGCAAGTAACGAAACCCTACTTGTAATGAGGAGACAAGAAAAGATGGTACTGGAAATTGCCAGTGTTTGAACTCTGAAACTCAGTGGGAGGGAAAAGAGAAGTAGTTTTTGTGAAATACCTTGTTCTCAGGAGTTTCAGAGAAAAATCCGTGCTTTGGGGCACCTGAATGCTCATTCAGATCAACTCTTAAAGAAGAAGCTTGAATTCCCTCATATATATAGTGGCAAGAGGGGGCCTTAAAGCAGGATTTAGACCCACTCTATACCACATTATTAATATCAAGAAGCCATAAAAGACCTTTAGTGTTATTACAAATCGGACTTTGAATCCCAACAGAGTACAAAAACTGAGGCTGAACTAGAATATCAAACCCAGACTTTGGCAAAGTTCAGAAATTAATCTCCCTTTAAAACTGTTACTCGGTTTAGAAAATAGATCAGTCATCTGATATGTGAGCTGCAATTCCCATTAGCTTTGGGGAAATTCTCCTATTGATCTGGACTCGTAGCACAACTTAACTTCTGCATAATAATTACTGCCCTTGGAACATGTCTGCTTTACTATTTGTAAGGACAAAAGAAAACTACTGCAGATTTTATAGGAATAAAGTGGGTTTATTCCTGAAAAGGATACAGATCTGTCAAACCTGAAAGAGTAACCTTCAGTGCAGATGGATAGGTACAACATACCCACTCACTCTACTTCTTCAGTGCAGATAGAGTGGCATTATTTTTAGCACAGCAGGTGTAGAAAAGGGTGGTTTTGAAGGAAAGAAAACAAGAAAACAAAAATAATGAATTATTTATGCAAGTTAAATCAAAATATGCTCCATATAAATGTTTAATCAGGTTTTCACCAACTTCTCTCCATATGCTCTGCCTTGCTCAACAGCAGATTTCTAATGGAATCACTAAATATATCTTAATAGCTCTGTACATGGTATTATGCAATTTCAACTTCTGCTTATAGAGGTTTTTCTTTCAAAGCATCTACAGTAAGATAAACAATGAAGTCTCTCAGAGTTGATCTTTAAAGAAAAGAATTAGTAAAAACTATTGAGGTATTTTCCTTCTACAGCCTATTTGTCACAGACAAGTGTTACAGGGGGTGACAGTCATGCAGTGGATACAAGTACAATCATTGTGACAGTGCACATTAGGTCAGATGAAAGTCTTTGCCACATTTGAGAAACACAGCCTGCATTTGTCTGACAACTTGCTGGGACAGCCAGAAAAGAGGTCACTCTGGCTCTTACATTAGGAGTCCAGAAGGCACCAAAAGCCTCCACTGCTCTTTTTTCCATCTTTCAAAAGCATTCAAATGAAATCAAAGCCAGTTTGTGGTTTATTACACCTGGCTTGCTCAGTTACCAGCTTTTACCCCACAGGGCCATCTTTTTAGGAGTGCTTGAGAACTAAAAGCCAGTACCCTGGGTGGGCTGTCAATCACCACAAGCAATAACAGCTCCCCAACCAAACCAAAATACCTACAGAGCTCTTCTTCCTTTTCCAGCACACCAAAAGGCTGACACAAAAGTGCACACTCCCCCCCTTCCAGAACACAAGCAATTCAATACCCTCAGCTTTCCCTCAGCACTAGCCGCTCTGTTTCTTGTCTTCCTTTTTATACAAAGCAGCTGGTCCCTGCAGATTAACAGAGCCCAGCTGCATCTGGTCTCCAGCCACTTAACCCCTTCTGAGCTGGTTCTTCACCGCTGCAAAAGAAAACAGGGTTGTCAGCTTTCCAGGAGCCTCCTGGGGCTTGCAATAGGAGCATCCCTACCAGCAAAGACAGTATGGGTTTTAAACTGGGAAGAAAAGCTTGCCACGGTCTGAAAAGATTTTTAGCTTGTGTAGTAAGCCTAACTCTTTATAGAGCTTAGAGACGGGGGTGTGAGAGAATTAAGCAGACTTGGAAACAGTAATGTCATACACAAATGCATTAAGGATTTATGGACTTTATTTTATAACTTGTTGAGTTTGATGTGGAATGATCTCTGCTCTGTAAATTCCTTAATTATTTTCTAAAAGACTCCACTGTTATGCACTTGCTCTTTAAGCATGCTGTGTAGCCGTTAAAAAGTATTTAGACAGATTGTGCACCTGTATGAAATTCTTCCAGACTTTCCAGAGAGAAACAGACTCCATATCCACAAGGGTTTCTTCTTAGGGCTTGTGAAATCCTCAGAAACATGAGGTCAGTATTATACAGGTATTCACAAGGGCTGCAGCATTTAGTGCCTGCTGGAGAAAATCACATAAATTAAACATTGGTAGTTTTGTCAAAAATGTCTATGTAGGAATTTAGCTATCGCTTGCTGTAAGAATAATGTTAAAAATTTTACATTGGCTATTTTTTCTCCCACCATTATAAACTTCTGAATAGTCATTTGAAATTAGAAGTGAATGTTTTTAAAGAAAATGTATTCTCGGAGAGGGCTTCCCTCTTCAGAAATAAAGTAGTTTTTTGATGTCTCTAAGTTCAGAGGAATCACTGATAGCTTAGGAAGATGAAAAGGGGATAATGGAGTTGAAAGAATAAAGGTCCATGAATTTAGAATTATAGATTCAGTAACCTGTTGTCTCCCAATCATTCAGGTTGCTTTCAAGGAATGAAATTATTTCTCCACCACTCTAGCTTTCAGCTCCTGCTCCCACCAAAGAATTTCCTCTTTGGAAGGCTGTTGTACCCTTTCCTGGCAATTCTGCTGTGAGACAGCTATCTGCTCAATATCACTTTTATTGTCTTCCGAGTGAGCCATCTAAAGAACACTCAGGACTCATGTAACTGCAACTAGAGCTGTTCTCCAGCCCTTCGAATAGGCACCCAGACAAGCCTGGACGCCACCACTCTTCTTTCCAGACATGATGTAGTCCAGCTTTCGCTGTGATGGAAACACTTCTCACTGTGTCTGCATCTCCTTACTCCAGCCCTGGGAGGAACTGAGGCTGTCCAAAAGAGAGAAGCAACTGCTCACAGCTTAGCCCAGCCATTATGACTTTCTGAAAACTCAAATGGTGTAGAGCAGTAACACACCACTCTACCCCACCTCAGGGTCAACGAGTGGGATTTCCTGTCTTTGGCCACATTTTAACATCTCCTTTTGCAGGACCTCAGTGGGTTGGCTTGTATCCTCTGGACCAAAAGATTTCTTCTAACCTCATCTGAGCCAATATTTTTTCCACATGAGAGTCATGAAATTCATTGCTTCATGATGTGTTTCTGACCCTGGGAAGCCCCAGAGCTACAAGAGATGAAGACAGCTGTTAGTCTAGCTGAAACTGCCAGGTTTCTGAAGGTCTTGTGGTGGACCCAGAACGTCAGCCGAAGGGCCCTGGGGGAAGAGCAGACCTTCCATCAAGTCAGACCAAAAGGAGAGCAAAGGGAGAAGCAGGGAGGAAGAAGAACTGAAGTGAGAAGAGAACAGCTAAAAAGTCCAACTCTGAGCCAAGAAAATCGGCTAGGGAGCTGTTTGTTTGTGCAGGGTGATAGCTGAGCTGGATTAGGGATGGACTGAAGCAAACGTGAGACAGGAGAGCATGGAAGGATCTGGTCAGGTTGGGAAGAAAAGAGGTTGAATACAGAAATATAAAAAATGCAAAGGTAATGCAGAACATAAACTTGAGAAACTAATAGAAGCATTCTAAGAAATGGAGCATTAATTGTCATTTTGAGTCCTCTCCTTCCTGTGGTGCTTATAACTGCACTAATAGATTAATATATGATGTTGCCTCTAGTGCAGAAACTACATTCTTTGCATAAAACAGGCTGGGATTTTTGGGGAGAAGGGGAGAACTGAGCATGAATGGCTTCAGAAATTCCAGTCCAGAAAGTCCAGGTTGATTTAATTCTATTTCTGAGCAGAAGAGACGAATAGCCTGGTGCAGTCTCCATCCACCAATGCCCTTCAGAACAATGGATGCAAAAGAGAAGCTGGTTAAAACCAGGGTGTTTTCCAGTGGCTGAGAGGCCCTGTCAGTCACAGCAAAACCTAAAACAAAACTGCCCACCTTTTCCTACACCCTCTAATCAATCACCTCCTGGCCACCGGTCATTTTTCATCCTGTAATATTCAGATCAAAGCATTCTTGCCATACCGTCCCTTTTCAGAGTATAATGTAAAAAAGGTTAATAGTTGAAGGTCTCCAGCCTCCGTCTCTCACCACCTTGTCTGCTGCCATGCCTGGTAAGAGCACACGTCGCAGCTGGCGCGGGGCTGGGGCACAGCCTCCCGCTCGCCTGGCCAGCAGATGCGTGGGGCTCAGTGCCGCCATCGGGGTGCACCTGTTGGCTTGCCACCATCTGCTAGGCAAAATGGTCAAAAGCCACACCCAGCACCCGCCGGCTGGGGACAGATTAATCTCTTCTCCACAGGCTTCAAAACGGCGGCCACAGTGCAGGACGGAAGCTCAAAGGGGCACCCGCCTGCACAAAGGCGCGAATGGGCTCGGCTCAGCCTCGGGGGGCACCTAATCTCTGCTCATCGCAGGGGGTTGCTGCTTGTGAGGACAAGAAAAGGCTCTTTAAATAAATCTGGAGAGCTATTACCTGAGAAGAAAGCATCGTATTAAACTGCCCTTTTTTTTTTTTTTTTAAAGAAAGAAAGGTATTAGGTTAACATGGATACTAATATTAAGTAAATTAAGCCACGGTGGTATTTTTGAAGACTATTTAGCAATGTGGAAGCATTGTAAAGATGCCAGTGCTGGTCCTCACTAATGGGGATGACTTGTAAGCTGCATAGCTTGAACACTTGCTTTTGAAACTGGAGATTCAGTTCAGCACATGCCACAGCCGTTTCCTATAAAGAATTACCCAACCTGCTGGTGCGAGTCCCAGCAAGCAGCGTCAGCATTCTCCAAAAGATACGTGCTATGTGGAACCTGTGACCAAAACACTTAAAAACACCTTTATTATGAAATTTATAAGAAAGCAAGGAACACATGAAACACAGACAGGATTTATTAAAAAAAAAAACCACAAAAACCTGGAACTTCCCATTCCAATTTCTAAGTTACTCACAACGAAGTACTTGAGAAACTAGAATGTATAATTGCATGACCTATTTGGGCTCGGGTTTAATGTTCATCTTTTATGTATTTTCCAGCATTCAGTTTAACACTGAGGAAATAAGATGAATGCAAAGACAACCTGCTAACACTGAACCTTGTCCTGAGTCCTTCTTGTGGAGCACCCTCAGTTTTGTTGGGCTGCGGTACAGCAGCAGCCTGAACACCTCAACTCTTGGCTTCTTTATAAGGCACACCCAAGTTTGTACTAGCATTTCTCCCCATTAAATGTAGAAGGTCATCACATTACTCTCCCTTAGGCTGCCCCTTAGTTCTACAGTAATCTGGGACTCAAACTTGGCAATCTTTCCCGACACAAGCAGATTGGCTCACACTGCGCTCGACTTGCTGACCCAGATCTGCACAGGTGATGCTGGAGGCAGGGGGGAAGTCTGGTTTTCACCCAAGGAGTATGAAAGCAAGATCCCCCTGTCTCTGAGACCTTGTGCACAGCTACTTAGTTAGATCAACACTCTGTACTGTTTGCTTTTTCTGTCCACCTGTGCATTTATGCCTGAGGGCTACAGGAGGAGGTCTGAGACAGAGACTCATCTTTGTTACGGGTCACTGCGTTACAATGAGAGTCCAATTATTATTATTTTTTTTCTTTTTGCCTTCCCCTTCAGGTACATTCATAGAAATATAGCAAATAAAATAATAATGATAATATTGTAAGAGCTGCTCACCACCCTTAGGCTCTGAAGCCGAAAAGAGTTATTCTTGTATGGAGCATTTTTTTTCAAGGAAAATACGGGAAGTCTCATCATTTGAAATATTTTAATTTAGAATTGATAAAGCAGTGGAGAATGGGGTAATGATCTTACGTCCGGAGGGATTAGGTCTTTTCTATCTCTAAATTTGAAGAAGCTATCCGAAGGCAAACATTGTATAGAAATGTATTAAATTACCGTGAGCAATCCAAATTTTTAAAGAAAGTTAAATATTAAAATATATAAATAAATTACAAGTTTTCCCTTTAAAATATGCACGAGGTAATTCAGAACAAATGTTAGAACAAGTCCATCTGCTAAATTAGTTGCAAGGTACTAGTGGCTACTTTTCCATTTACACTAATGATGAGAAATGTAAAAGGCCAGTTTCATCATTTGGAGTGTTCATTTTGAGAGGTTCCAAGAACACTTATGCTAGATGTGCCTGTCTAGCTAATCAGCCAGTTTCTTCTCTCCTTTTAAGACCAAAGCACAATTACAGAATGTGTAGTTCCAATCTTTTCATTTCCCTTGCCCTGCACTAAAATATATTTCAGTGCAAGGAATGCTGGAGGATGATAGAGTTGAATTAACACCCTTAAACTAAGCATATTGCATTCTCTTAAATCAATGGTTTCACTTCTGCCCTCAAGCAATATGTGATTTGTAAATTTGAGACATGCTACCTTTAGGCAGTAGGCAATCTCTTTAAAAACACTAAAGTAGGCAACATATGGTGGCACTGTGCAGTATGAAATTGTTCTAAAGATACAAGTTTCCAGCCTCCGTGGTACAAGCCCAATTTTAAATAAAACATAGTATCATATGGTTCCTGCTTAAACACTGCAGTAAAAAAACCTGGCTATATGGTCATCCTCTAAACAACAGAGGGAACAGTTTACACATGTACACTTGGAAACCCACTGTCTATAAACACAGAGTCACCCACTACCTTTCGATACGTGTAAATACCGAAATATGACAGCTTGTGTATTTGCAGACCCTTATAAGCTCATGGATGTCTCTCTTCTTATTTTTATTTTTGGTTTAATCTCACAAACACGACCATAAGTATTTTTTTGTCGTCAATGCATATGTGTATCTCATAAACCACACATTCTATGTTGACATTTTTCTACCACCGAGACCAGCTGGGTCACATTAGTCATGTCAAAGCATGTCAAGGACTATAACATGTAATTCAGTCCAATGTTACGGTGAAGGTGAATCTGTTCCATTACCCACGGAGAGAGGGGATAGAGGTATTTTAGCTCTGGGACATGACTTTCTACTTAAGTCTGCTCTTATTGCCAAATGCACATATAAATTCCCAAAGCATAACATAACTTTTTATCTGTGGGTCACAAGGATAGGAAAGAGATCAGAGGAGGAAAACATGTTTAATTATTTAAATATTAGTCATAAATGATCTGATCTGGTAGCTCAAAAATTGATTTGAAAAAGTGTAGGACTGGTCTTGGAAAAGAGGAATTATTACTGTGCTCTACGCAGCCAGAGCCCGACTTCTATTCCCATTTCTAGTGTTACAAAAACTGTACAATTACTTTGGTCTGTAATTTAACTTTGCATATGTTGTGCTTCACTGTTCCTGTCTGGCAAATGGAGAACTCTTCATCACGAATAATTTTCTTGTAAAATAGGGATATAGAAGCTTCTAAGAAGGCTTTGTATGCTTCTGCCTTTAGGAATAAAACAATAAAACAAAACAAAACAAAATGCTCTATAGCTATTGTGCATTCTCTTTCCCACAGGTGGACTTCGATAAGAGAAGACTGAATGTTCAGCCCACTGATTAATTAGTCATTAATTATAAAGACCTCTTGCCTGGATCAGGTTGTCACTTTGACTCAGACTTCTAGAGTGGTCACATCTAGCAGTCTGTGGTAGTGGAGGCAGCTGGACTCTATGTTGGTAAGAAAGTGATGACAGTATGGATTTCTTCTATATAGGAAGATTTTTTATTATTATTAT
>JANIJG010002323.1:0-13343 GCA_024611175.1 Megaceryle torquata
TCAGGAGGAAAGGGACAGCCTCTTCTCACTCGTGCCCTGTGACAGGACAAGGGGGAATGGATGCAAGCTGGAGCACAGGAGGTTCCACCTTAACATAAGGTGGAACTTTTTTACTGCAAGGGTCACAGAGCATTGGAATGGGCTCCCCAGAGAGGTTGGAATCTCCTCCTCTGAAGAGTTGCAAAAGCCGCCTGGATGTGTTCCTGTGTGACCTGTGCTACATTGTATGATCCTGCTCTGGCAGGGGGGTTGGACTCAATGTCCAAGGTCCCTTCCAACCGCTGACACCCTGTGAAACTACAACACCAAGGTCCTCTCCATCCCATTCATTTCCAGTTCACACACAACCTAAACAACTTTTTCCCCCCCCCTCATTAGTTACCAAATAGGTTTCATCCTTCACTCTGTATCACTACATTAGTCAGTTAGGGAGGTTCTTAAGAGTATCTGCTCTCAGTAACACAATGTGGTAGGTTGATCTTGGCTAGCTGCCAAGCCCTATTGAGTCACTCCTCCTCCTCAACAAGGCATGAAAAAAAGAAAAAAAAAAGATTAAAAAAACCCTTGTGGGTCAAGATAAAGACAGGGAGATCACTTGCTCATTGCTGTCACAGACAAGTCAGACTGGGGGAAGATTAATTTAATTGTAAACAAAAGATTTACATAATGAGAAAGGTAAAATTAAAACTACCACCCCACTTCTTTCCAGGCTTCAACTTCACTCCTTCATTCCTGATGACTCTACTTCCTCCATCATCCCAAACAGCACAAGGAGGATGGGGAACAGAAGCTGTCCTTAGTTCCCCTCTGACACTTCTTCCTCCTCACGTTTTTACCCTGATCCAGTGTGGTGTCCTTCCCACAGCTGTGGTGTTTCACAAACTACTCTAGCATGTGTCTTTTTGACAGGTCATGGTCCTTCAGGAAGGGACCACTCCACAGACTCACAGTTCCTGTCAGAAAACCTGCTCCTGCATCAGCTCCTCTCCATGGACCGCAATTCTTGTCAGGAGCCTGCTTCAGCATGGGCCCCCCATGGGCTGTAATTTCCTTCAGGAAATCTCCACCTGCTCTAGTGTGGGATCCTCTATAGACTGCAGCAGGGGTATCCGTCCCAGCATGGTCCTCCATGGGCTCTAGGTTCTACCTGCTTTCACCATATTCCTCTCCATGGGCTGCAGGGGAATCTCTGCTCCAGTGCCTGGTACACAGTCTCCCCTCTTCCTTCTCTGACCTTGCTAACTGTATTTGAAACTTTGTATTTGTATCCGAAACTGTATTTCCCACTTCTCCCTGTCCCCTGCTAACTGCTGAGAATTTACTTTCTTAAAAGAATTATCACATAGGAATGATCAGAAATAAGATTCATCTGGAAAAGTTAGGTTCTTGAGTGCAAACATAAATAATAATACAGCATTACTTGGGTTAAATCTGGTTTGTTCAGCTTTAAAATACTAAATTAAACAGAATTATGTATTAACAACAATTATATATGCTTCCAGGGATGCAAACCAGCAGTTTTGACAGGCTGGACAGCTGATTATCAAAAACAGACACAAGATTTTTGTTGACTGGAGAGTAGCAAAAGATGAGTTATTTTTCCTGAATTAATTTAGCTGTCTCAGCCTATTAGAGCTATTCCTTTAAGATGTACACATAAAAAAACCCACAAACATACTATTCTTTCATAAGAAGTTCATGTTTCCATAGCTTTCCTTGCAACCACGATAAATTCAAATGTTGGGATTCCACACATAACTCCAAAACAGGCTTTATATTTTCAGAGGAATTATTCTACCTTGGAATCCTGAAGTTCCATTCTTAAAATTTTAACTAAAGAAAAACCCTTACACATCAACAAAAAAAGCAAACCTCGAGAACCATCAGGTCTAAATAATGCTAAATTTATTCAAAGAACAAGCAGCCATTTACAACCTGAAGTATGCCAGTCAGCTAAGCAAAACTTCCATCAATACCAGATATATCAAGTGCCAAGCATCCAACAGTCTCTGGTTGCCACCACAGGAAACACACTGACCAGTATATTAGTTTTTGACTACAGACAGACAACCATACTCTGAGAAAGATCAGAGTCACAGATAGCACTTGAAGCAGAACAAGCTTTCTCCTTGCTGCATTCAATTTAGGATAATGATCATCTACCCTTCTCATTTTATCTTGCTTGAGGTCAGCTGATGAAAGACTTGCTCACAACCTACAACACTAGCCAGCCCACGAGAAAGAGTTGAGACCACACAAAGTGAATTTTAGTATCAAGCATTACTTTGGTTTCCAGTCATTTAGCAAAAAGCTGTTAAACCTATTTCCATCTTTAATAATAAAGTTGTGAAATTTGAAAGGAACTTCTACCTTTTTTTTTTTTTCCATTTCTTAACCCATTCAAATCTTTGTTTCCCTGAAGAATTTTTTCCCCAGGAAGTCATGCTGAATTAAGCAAATGAATACAGATACCTGTAGTACTGAACAGATTTTACATTTACCTCTTAAAATGTGAAACAACGATCTTGTAAATCTAAATGAGATAGCTTAAAAAGAAAAAAAAAAATCAACCTTTACTTACCAGTATTTGTCCCAATAAATTTTCCAGATATTTGTCACATTTCTGAACAAATCATGCCCTTCCCTTTTTATATGGCACTACTATTTCCAGTAAGTAGTTCAGAATATCAGGTGTTTATCACATTCCTTCATCTTACTAATTTCATAAAAACTTGAATGATATTAGAGATTTGTGTTTCCTAATATGATTTTTCACTCCATTACTTTATGAATAAACTATTCCAGAACAAGCTAAGGAAAATAAAACATGCCTTCAAATAAACCTTTCATCCTGTATGAAGAGGATTCTCTCCCCCTCAGAAAGAATGAGAGCTGCTTTTCCCCCCACAAGACTAGCTTTTCTCTGTCTGCAGGAAAACAGAACCCCAGGATATAATCCCAAAGAAGAAAATACATACCAGCTGATTAAAGGATCAGCTTTCTAACACTTTAGTCAACTATCTGTAAGTAGAATGTAAATGACAACAATTTATATGTGGATCTTCTTAGCTGAAAGTGGGCATAAACAAAGGATTATAAAGCCCTAAAGATGCAATGACACAAGAAGCCTTGAGCTCATTCAGAGCATGACCAATCTCAGGTGCCAAGATACAGAACCCAACACCTTTGATAGTGCCACGTAATCAGGGATAAAAAAAAAAAAGTGAAAAACAACAGAGGTGACAAGAACTATTTAAGCAAGCTCAAGGTAAGTCCTACACACATATCATATAAGAATTTCAAGATAAAAATAATCTTGACATCTTCAGCAAACTATCTGTTGCTATGGGTGTCTATTTCAGTTTAGTTTGGATTCTCAGCAAGACCATTTCTGAGGTTCGCTAAGGGGAAAAAAACAAAAAAAAAAACCAAACCACACAACCAAACCCCACACCATGCCCAGTAAAACTAAAGGGCATTTTTTTACCATTTAAAATTTGCCATTACAATTTATTATTCTCTCAGGCAACTTTGAGAGAATACAATGATTTAGTCTATAGAGCAAATACTGTTTCAAGATAGAACTACAGAGAAAACACAAATTAACACACTTATGTTACATCTTATGCACATAATTTTTTTTTTCTTATGTTACAAAGAATACATAAAACCAACAATGTAAGAAAAAATACTGCTGTAGCTAAGGGACATGTATTTCAGTTAGTTTTCACTTTTCTGGAAAAGAAAGCCACACAATTTTTTGATGTTTATTCAAAGAAATATACACTTATTAATGAGACATAATGCTGCATGTTAACAGTACTGGGTCAGTGGTTATGATAAGGAAAAAAAAGAGACACCTTACAAGATGCAGTGATTTAGGCATGTTACTTAGTGTAAAAAAACCCCTTATCTGTAAAGTGGAAAATGGCACTTAAATTATGACAGCGTAAAGATTTATAACAAATTTTACTCAAGACTATTAATCTTTATAACACAATTCAGACCTCAAACTAGAAATAGCCTTGCATCCTATACTATAAGGTCTAGCTCTACTTCATTTGTACAATACATGGCAACTTCAAATGGGATTACTGATGTGACAGACGCTACAACTCTAAACAAATGAGACAAAAATAGTAAGGTGGGATCCCAACCTAACAGCACGTTATCTCTGCTGCAGTTGCTCCAGAAGTAAAATCAATTTTATAGATGTGTCAAACATGGAAACAGGCTTTAACCGTTGAAAGATTCATGCACGTTACTAACAGACGTTCTTGCAAATTGGAAAAAGAGAGCTTTGAAATTTTACATTTTAGATAAACATGAATTTAATTTGCAGGACAAAGTCACTGAAGCATCAGATATCTAAGGTCCTCTGCAAGTAATGTAGAAGACCTTCAATAGGCTACAGGCAATGTTTAACAACATGAAGCAAATAAGCTAAAACTTTTCCCATATGTCACCTCAAATATACACATGCAGGAACTCTAAAGGAGCAATACCACCTTATTGCGTACTATTGGGCTTCTTTAACTGTAACACTTATATTCAAGTCATTAGCTCAGTACTTTCTGCCTTCTTACACACACAAAAATGTGTCATGAATTTTCCTTCAAAATATAAAAGCTTTATTTTCTTTCACATACAAATGTTAACTACTAATCAGTGTAGAGGCCAATATATAGTAACCCACTGGAATTACAACCAGAAAAACACCAATACTGTACAGTTTTATAACAATAACCCGTTTTCTTTCCAAACCAGCAATATGTTTATCATAGCAAATGGAAGTGCTACTCATAAAAATAAGCTTTAACTCAAATTTACACATTTCTTAAATGTTTTCAAGTCTGAAAAATGGCACACTTAGCTCTGTGACAAAAAAAAAAAAAAGACAAAGTAGTAGTTTGAGTTCTCCCCCTTTCCCTTGAAAATATTGTGTTATATATATGATATAGGCCAAGGAACTTGCTTACTGGGCAAAGCCGTAACCAAGGTAAAGCAATCATTCCAAACCTATTCTAAGCAAACAAACAGTATATGCCACTCTGACTCACACACTAGCAGTATGCAAGTTTCATGTCTACAAATTACATTACCAGATAATAAATTGTAAAGAGTGAAATGGAACATTTTGAAGGTTCAGTAACAGAAAGAACAGCTTAAAAAAAGAGTCATGAAAATGAACTTGACTTCTGTCAAGACTTCAAAGCAATTTTGTGCTATATTTTCTTCCTCTGCTTTTGTTAAAGACTAATAATTTATTTCATACTTAACCAACTAAAGACTTGTCTGTTATTGATAACTATTCAAGCAAACCCAAACCTATTTGAAATAAGGCTAGGTCTTATAAGAGTTATGAAAAATACATATATTTTTATTATATATACACATACACACTTAAATATAGATATATTTTTATCAATATAGAGATAAAAGTATGTAAAAAAGCTTGATTTATATATAAAAGATATGTAGATGTAAAAATAAAAAAATTAAGCTTAAATTGTTTTCATTGCTAGCTACAAGAAAACCCAAGCAAACAAAAGCAAAAAAATAAAACCCAACCAAATAAAGAACAAAACACCTAAAGAAAACACACAAACCTAGCACCCATTACCTTGCTGTTCCCAATTAATGTCAATAGGAAGCTGATCAGCTTGTACTCCCTTTCTAAAAGCTGTCCAAAAAGTCAAGTAGGAGATGAAGTATTCCAGAACTGTAAATCCCTCTCATGAAATCTTCACTAATCCAGAACTTCCCCTGCATAGGAACCAAAATCTAGGTACTGTTTTACCTAGGGTTTTGCCTGTGCACAGTATTGACAAGAACATGATGAAATACACATTATAAAAGAAATACAGTTGAAGACTCCCTTTTTTTAGAATATATAATTTAAACTACCTTTAACTAAAAGAAAAGCTAATAAATTAAGATCAATGGACTAAAATCTGGCTCATTTACCTTCAAATAAACTGAGGTCTCTTCGTAGCCTTGGTCCATAAAGCCCTTCTAAAATACTTTCAAAACCTGGAGACAAAAGAAACATTTAAAACAGTAAATCACATGTTTAAGATAAAGCAAATTCAAAAGCACATTCAAGAACGCTGGCAACAAGTACTCAAATTCTGAGAGCAATTCCAAAAATTGTTACATTTATCACCTGAGTATTTACTCCTTCCACTATTCAACAGAATAAGAAGATAAAAATAAGACAAGGCAACTGCCATCTGCACACAAACAGCCTATTAAGCCATGCCCCAACAACCTCATTATACTTAAAATAACTGCCACAGAATCTTAAAGGTGGGAGGATTATCCTCACAGCTCTACACAAGTAGAGCAGTCTCTCTCTTAGAATCATATATGGAGGGGGAAAAAAAAAAAATTAAGAGGAAGCCTTCAAGATCAAAAGCTTCTCATTTATGATCACCTAAAATTACTTAATCTGAGTAGGTTAATATAAAAATATAAAAAAGCTGGTTTTGCTTCCACTATTGTAAATCCTCTCTAGTCCTCCTTATCTATACAAAAACATTTTAAAATTGAGGATTAGATAAATCCAATTATTTACCAGCTAGTCTGTTCAGGTATTTGATAAAAATCAAATACTGTAACAGCAAAAAAGAGAAACACAGCAAATCAAATGATTAAAAAACCCAACAACTCACAAACACCACCCCCACCCAAGAAAGAGATGCATGACAACTGATAAAATATGGTGAGAATTTACATAATCATCAGTGTAACAGAAGTTTTGTTCAATGCAGAAACAGTTTCCAAGCACCCCCTCTTTTCTTCCAAATAAATAAGCTTATTTTCAACTAAGAGGATAATTCAAAGCAGCATTTGAAGCATTCTTCATATTTGGGACTCATCTGTATTAACGATATGGCTATGTTACAGTACTCTGCAAGACTACTGTATCATCACACCACAGAAGATAGATACCAATATCTTCTGGAAACAATTAACTAACTACCATCTACAGGTAACATTTAAAATCATAAAAATTTGCTTATCAACTGTGATGACCTCTAAGGCAACACAACATACTCTCATCAAAAAGGAGATCTACTTTTTGGTTAAGATAAGTAAGCTACTGTGAGATATAATAAATATGTACCATATCTCCAGTAGCATGTTTGAAATCCTAACATAGCCTCTTTTGTCTATCTTAACACATAGGTGCTGTTCAGCTTGATAGGTCACATTTTGTTAAAATGTGCCTTTCAATTTAGTATTTTTTTTAAATATAAATTCTTTGCAATAGTAAGTTACACTAGTCCATTTGTTATGCATATATGTGTCTGAAACAGATTTTTGGACCTGTTCAACAAATCATGAAGTTTAAAACTATAGACGAAGTTATCAAGAGAGCAAATAATACCACCTATGGCTTAGCAGCAGCTGTTTTTACCAAAGACATTGATAAAGCACTGACATTTGCAGCTGCTCTTCAGGCTGGAACAGTATGGTAAGTAATGGTTTTAATTCTTCCTTCAGAATGGCAGGTACCAATGACAGTAACTGTAGGTCAGAGTAACATTTCTTTTGGGTGATATACTTTTATATTTCAATTCATTTTCATCTTTAGAGAGGTAGATTAATGCCATCCTCCTATGACTCTCTTCCTTTCACATTTCCATACTTAAAGTTTCAGACTAAACTTGCAAATACTTCTTGTAAGTCTTCACACAATTGTCCTGTAAGCTTAGTCAGAAAAAGGAAATTGACTTGC
This sequence comes from Megaceryle torquata, assembly GCA_024611175.1. Classification (NCBI taxonomy): domain Eukaryota; kingdom Metazoa; phylum Chordata; class Aves; order Coraciiformes; family Cerylidae; genus Megaceryle; species Megaceryle torquata. Next base: position 7,745 of record JANIJG010002323.1, read on the forward strand.
TAAGAAAATTGACTTGGTAAAAAGGAAATGAGAGAAAAGGAAAAATGCTGAGACTGTAAATTTCTTCTCTGTTCAGGATTCGAGTATAGCCCAATACATACTTAATTTTCAGGGATTATTTTCTGTACTGTGTAAAGAAATCAATTATCTGAAGTCCTGTGGCCACTAACATAGGCAGAACATCCTCCCATGGTGGAAAAGACCGATAAAGTGTGATTAAAATAAGGAAGGAAACACAAGTGGAGAAGAACTACTACAAATACAAGTACAACCATTTCCAGCAGCAGAAAAGAAAGAGGCAACCTACATGGAGCTGTAAAGGCAAAGGTTGAGAGATGCAGGAGCGAAAGATTGGAGGAATAGTAGACTGAGTCTGATGACTATCACTGACAGAGACCTGCATTTCCCTACGGTTATCTCAATGCATCAGAAAGAGAACTAATTTTACTTGAATGTGAAAGCTATGTCTAATTTGCATTTTATCTGAATCAACTTGCAACCTGCACAAACTCCTGTGACCACAAACATACACCTTCTAACAATTAACAGTTTACAGTTTTAACTTAGAAGCTATTATTCTTTAAATGGAAGACATTTTAAAACAGAAGTGGAATCTTTGGATTTCACTCTTATGTGATTGATGGTTTATCTAGAAATCCATAACTATGGGCAGAATGTCTTTTGTTGAAACCAGTAAACTTGCAGCAGGAGAAATAGATATATGAAGATAGAGAATATCTGACATGACAATGTTGCAACACAAAAAAAATCGCTTCTCAGCTAGGCAGCAAGATGCACATTCTACCAAAACTCTTCATACTATAAATTCCCCTGTGAAATTCCTTTCTTACTCATTATTTTTGTCTTTTTGTTCTCAACCACAATACAGAACATAGTTTAACATTGACTAAAACCAAACAGAACTTCCTAATATATACTGAAATGATCCTATCTATTGGAAGTGTATCTGTAGAAGACTTAAATATGACTAGTTTTTGGTTTGAGAGCTTATGTACTAGTTAGGAAGGAATTTTATTATAACTATCAGAAAAAGATATGATTGTCATTCTACTTGCACACCCTTTATAAATGTTAGAAACATGATCACAAGTGTAGTTTCTGGTAATGCTTTGTTCTTCTGAACCTTGTGCATGCATATTTTTGCATATGTATTATTCAGATATAGTTTGTGAATATCACCATAGGTTTTTTACAGTTGACAGAAAATCACTAATGATTCGGAAGTTAAAAAAGTTGTTTCACACTGTCAAAAGTAATTTTCCTGTTCTTCCAGGGTTAATTGTTATAGTGCAATGTCTGCTCAGTGTCCTTTTGGAGGATTTAAGATGTCAGGAAATGGACGAGAAATGTAAGTAAATATTATTTAAAATGTAGATTAATGAGAACTGCAAAATTAATTTCCAAAACCCAAACTTAAATATTCATTACTAGGATGGCCAGTTTGAGATTTTGTCAAATTATTCTACATAGTGCCTAGAGGCTTTAAGTTATCAGAGATAATGTCAAGTAAAGAATTTCTTTGTAAAACAAGTAGGAAATTTAGTTAGATACACACTTGTTCAAAATTACTGGGTTTAACAGTTTGCGATCTACTGATATACAAAAATAATAATTTTAGTCAAGGTTTACAGATTTTACAAATATACAGGAAGTGTTATCTGCATGAAGATATATGTGTGCAATTTGTGGAATCCTCTTTAAGTGCCAGGTCTTTGAAAACACAGGTCTTTTCCAAATCCTTGATTCCAACCAAAAAATTCAGTTTAAATGTCTTGTGACAAAAATGTTTTTAAAGTACATTCTAGCTTGGTCAAATGTTATGACAAAACCAGTCCTCTGGTCTTCAGACCTTTGGTCTTTTCCCAGACTAGAAGTGGCAGAGTATACAGTAGTAAGAAGCTAACCAAATTATTTCAGAATTCTAAGGTGTAGTACACCTTAAACTTTAATCATGTCCTGTCTTACATGTATTCAGCATGATCTTTATATTAGCAAGTAAACCATGTAATGTAATACGTCATGATACATTTGATGTTCAATACATTATGTAGAATTATGTCATCAGCGTTTATTTTTTTGGAATGTAAATCAAACCAGTTCTTTGTTTAAAATGCCACATATAAGGGAACAACAAATTCTTTTTAAAGCGATTAATAAGAGCCAAGACATGAAAGTCTTCCCTTCTTTTAAGCCAAAAGCTTAGTCCTTTTAATGAATCAGAGAAGCAAAAATATGTGCAGGTGGAGTGTTTCAGAGTCAGAGTTTTGTTTTCTCTTTTTCTCTCTCTTTCTCTCTCTCTCTCTTTTTTTTTTTTTTTTTTTTTTTTTTTTAATGAGATAAAGGCTGGTGTCTTGTTTTTTCCTCTTCACTGGAATTATTTTCGTCCTTGTGGGAAAGATCCCACTGACTTCAAAGGAAACAGAGTTATGCCAGGGCTGAGAGCTTTACAAAATGTCAGAATGAAAACAAAACAAAACAAAACAAAACAAAATATTAATTTGAGCCATTGCTATCAAGGACTGTTTTACACTTGCTGGGTGCCAAAACCTGGGTGATATCAATTCTGAATTACAGCCTTTTGCAGAAATATTTTGGGGATCTCTTTACTGGAATTAACATGGAAACAATGATAAGCTATCAAAAAGATTATTTTTCTCTATAACTGTATTTTGAAGGAGTTAAGCTTTTGTGCAGCTAAAGTTTTCCTACTGCTTGGTTCAAGATCCCTATTAGTGATAAAATAAAAATGTTCCTGCTAAGGATCAAGGAAGGAATTAGTACCAGTTAGATGTCTGCCATTGAAAAAAGTTTTGTAATCATGTGGCAATTAATCTTAGGAGAGAAGGAAATATGTGTGAAACGACTACACAAAAATAATCAGGAAGTCATTGTGCCAAGACATTGACTTCCTCGGATCTCAGAATAAAATTTCTTATCTAATTCTGGGAATGATAATACCATTATGATTTAAAGTACTGAATGTCCTGTACTAACAGAATACCTGTTCAATAATTAAGGCAATCAGTAAACATCTTCCCACAGCATAGGAGCCCTGAGCACAGATTTCTGTTTTGCATAAGTATGTTATCCAGTATGATAGCAGTGAGAACCGGATAACATCATACTGCAGTAAATCCTTGTTCTATAAAATACTCATTTATGTCTAAATAGTTTGACAGCACCAGATTTCAAACATCTAGGCACATAAGCAATCTTCATTTCATCGTGTAAAAACTGAAGATGGAATCATGCTAATAACATCAATAAGATTAAGTGTTTTTCACTGTCTAGAAGACTTCATAGTGGATTAATTATATTCCTCATTTATTTGAGAAGAAGTATCTATTCTTTGACTCAGGAGAAAACTTTTGACATCAGAGGAAGGCCTTTGCAAATAACTTGTTGAGTATGTTTGTGAAGACCTAACGTGTGCCTCATTTGCTGCACAGAAACCCAGTTTAGAAATGCACTAAAATGATTAAACACTGTTCTTCTGCACAGAAATGAAGTTACTCTCTCCTGCTTTTCTCAAGAGACACTTGCAGCAGTTTTTCTAAAAGAGTCTAGTTTTCTAACATCAGTCTAGCTGCACAGATGTCTTTTGAATATGTCAAGCACACTTGTTATTCATCTGGCCAATTCCACAGCACCACCAAAAATCCCATCCAAGACATAACTCATATAAAAAGCTTTAGCATAAATGTTGTTCTTTGTTCTCTTTTATCTAGGGGAGAATATGGTCTTCATGAATACACAGAAGTTAAGACTGTCACAATCAAAATCCCACAGAAGAACTCGTAATGCTACTTGACGTGCACAATTTAGCATCTTTAAATGGATCTGAAAACTCTGAATTCTGAGAAGTTTTATAACCCAAATTATTCATTAAAGTTTCTGTTTTATGATTGTGTAAGAGGTACTTGCATACATTAACAATATAAAGAATAATGTAGAAAACTAATTTTGAAATTAATGTTCAGAAATAAATATATTTTATTTTTAGTGGGAGGTCTTTGTAGTGCTATGAAAATGTTTCTTTTTCAATATATACAGGTACCATTAGAATTTATGTGCTTTTCTAAAATTTAGATGGCAGGCTTTCTTTGCATTTTCTTTTCTTTGTGGCCTTAACAAAAGCACTTGCAAGTAATTAGCAGATAGATACTTTCTGTGTCTTTCAAAAATAATAGAATTCTAGATATATTTCTTAGACTACTGAATTTGTTCGTCATACTACACAAATGTAATCCAGATAATATTAAACAATATTAAAATCACCTTCAAAACATATTATTTCTTTCATTAGTCTTTCCTATTACACAGGTTTACCACTAGGCACTTTGTAGAACATATATTATAGCCTTAAAGAGGTACTACTGTCCTAATGGTGTGTTTAGGTCATCAGAAGTATACTATCTTGGCTATATGAAGACTAAAGACCCTAATTCTTTGGCAGTATTATAAATGGAAAAATATGAACACACGGAACACTGGACAATTTGCAAAGAGCTAGCACTTGGCTTTGTAGTGTTAAATATAAGAAAAAGTCTTAAGAGATAACAAGCAAGAAATATCAAAGGGAAAGAAGAGAAGGGGAGGTGAAGGACTTTGATTTATACCTGCTTCATGTTTCATGTTCTCATATAGCCACATATAACTCACATGCTTTCCTCCCTCTTTTTCCTTCTCTAGTCCATTGTTGCCCTTCCTCCTTTTTCCTCATTCTCTCTTTTTCCTATAGCTGCTTATTTTCATAAAGGTCCTCATGCAGACATATGTGTTAAAAGATGATCACAGCCTCTGAAGTTTCTTGGTCTGTGCAGCTTTTTTGTTTCATGACTCTCTTTCAGAACAGCTCTTGGTACCCTCTGATGTCTTCTCACCATCAGCAGCCACTAGAAAAGCTGTGGGATAGTGGTCTACAGACACGAAGTACAGCCATTACATAGTCTGCTACTGTCAGGGACATATTTTCTCAGGACTGAATCCAGAGCCCCAGTCCATCTCTTGTTAAAGAGGGTCAGCCTTACATACAACCTTAGGTATGAGGTCTGCCCAATAGTAAGAACACAACACACCACAAATTTTTAAGCAGCAACTATGAAGAAGTTGCACAGTAAAGAGGTTTTTTTTTCATTTGGATATGTTTATCGATTTTGTTGTTGGTTTGTTATGGGGTTTTTTGTTGTGGTTTTTTTTTTCAGAGATGGTTAAAACAAAATCAAGATCAGGCTTTCACCCTCTCACTCTTCTCTGGATGCATTTTCTTATGAAGTTAAGAGCTGTACATAAGACTTGTGACACAGGGATATCTCTTGAAGCGTCTCCACATTATCTGTTCTTGAAAGATGTCAATTCCAAATCCCATACATATGCTTCTGAAATTATTTCATTAGACCAAATCCTGGTCCTGTATCATAAAACAACAAAATATTAGAAGAAGGAAGAGAAATAAGAGTGAATCAAAACTAAAAATGTACTGTAGCAATAAATAGCAAAGATTGTCAGCAGAGGAAAGTGTACAAAATAAAGTACAGACATCAAAATAAATGCCAAATAGAGGGCAAGGAGAAAAAAA
>JANIJG010002323.1:13443-33045 GCA_024611175.1 Megaceryle torquata
GTTATGTATTTATTATTTGTGCTATAAAAGTATTTATTTCCATTTTAATTTTCTACTTCTATCAGAGTCCTATGCAAGAACAAAATTAAGTGACAAAACTACTGTCATCTCACAAATATTTATGCACACACTTCTTAAAACACAGTCTACAAAAGCAGAAAGCAAAAATCTGAGGCCCAAGCATAATTAAAAAATTACCTTCAGGCATTATCCATCAACTCTTAGATTCAAGATAGTATAAATTCACCTCATACTAGCATTGCACAAATCCCCAGTTCTTCTGGCTTCAGTGGGTTACGGACAACAACAAAAACAAACAGGCAAGATACATGAAATCTGAAGCCAAGATGCAATTCCCCAAACAGAACAGTTTGGAAATAACACACACTATGTGTTTTATTATGACCATTACTGCTATAAGCTGCAAGCCACTTTAGCTCAGCAGCTAGCCAATACTTAGGTTCTTGCAAGTAAAAAGGGCTTAGGTAAAAACATGCATGAAGTTAAGTATCTCTTGGAGACAGTTGTACACAGTAACCTCCTTTTCTTAGCACTTTGCAAATCAAACAACAGTAAGCTCTTCTACCATTCCAGTCGGCACCCAAACCCACCTTTTTTTGGGACACCTACCCTCTCCCCCCGACACTGAGTACCGAGTGTTACTTGTTTCTGCCTTTACTCTTGTACACAGCTATCTGTTCTACTGCCTGCTTCTGCCTATGCAAGAACATAGGCAGAAAAAAACCCAGTTCTGTGAAAGAGCAGTTTAAGCTATTTCTAAAACAGACTTCCACACAGTTTATATTAAAGACCACAATTTGCACAGTGGGTTGGTGGCTTTTTTTTTTCCCCTCCCCCCTGAGCAAAGAACAGACCAACCCACTTCTCTGCTGGTTCACCCAACTTGGTTCCATCCCACTCATCCAATGTGATGCTTCCCAGAACTTTGCCATGGAGCCACAACTTAAGACTTCATGTGATCATGTGCTTCCTCACCTCTGGGTACTGGATCCTTTCCTTTAAAGGAGAGTTTAACCATTAAAGGAAAATTTATTCATACAACCTAACAATACAAACAATCTTTTTGCAGTCCTTATTCTAAAATTTTCTCTGAAAAACATGTGTACTACTTACACTTAGTTTTCTGCAAAATTTTGCTGCTGCTTTTCAGCAGGATTGATACAATTTTAATTTAGCCTAAACAGGAAAATGCATCTTCATTTCTAATACAGCTACAGATGAATACATGCTGGCACTGTTGATAAAATTCTAACTAGCAGAACAGGGACATTTCAATAAAACTGTTTTGCTTCATGACACAGTATGAATGGCAGTAGTAATTCTGATATTGTACAGAACCCGATACCAGTCAGAATTACACTTGGCTTCTATTTCTTGTGATTCACCAATAAAGGTAAAAAAATCAGTTCCAAATTAACTTTAGGAATTTTGTGTCTCTTGATTGCTGACTACCTCCTTGATTCCAGACCACCTTTTAAGCCTACTGTTACACAATCCCCACACTTTCTAGCTCCAAACTGAAAAGAAGCATGAATACATTATTAAAGTATTAATGTGCAATGTCCCAGTCTGTCAGTCTTCCTTTGCCGCTAATAAATTTCTTGAGGGATGACCTCATTAATATTTATAAATATGTAAAGGTGGAACATCAGGAGGATGGAGCCAGGCTCTTCTCAGTGACATCTAATGATAGAACAAGGGGCACTGGATGCAAGCTGGAACACCGAAGTTTCCATGTAAACATAAGGAGAAACTTTTTCACTGTGAGGGTGACAGCACTGGATCAGGCTACCCTGGGATGTTGTGGAGTCTCCTTCTCTGGGGGCATTCAAAACCCATCTGGATGCATTCCTGTGTGACCTAATCTAGATGAACCTGTTCTAGCAGGAGGATTGAACAAGATGATCTTCTGAGGTCCCTTCCAGCCCCCAATATTCTGTGATTCTTCTCATCTCACTTCTTGTATCTTAATGGTTAAAAAGAAAACAAACAAAGACAAAAAAAGCCACACACACACAAAACCCAAACCAAACAAAAAACCACCACCAAAAAAACCCAGCTTTCTTTGTTACCTGTTCCTCCAACAAGAAGTCCTCATAAGCACAAATTTATGTTATAGTTAGTCTCTTAGCCCAGTTACGTTTCCACAGTTTGCTTTCCTGAAGAAAGTTGTGAGCAGTTCTTTTCCCTACATTAACTCTTCCCCTGCTCCACAACCACGCTCTAGCAAATCTATTGCTTTTTTCACTCTGGGTGAGGATGAGGGCTCTCATGAGGAGAGGAGGGGAGGCTGGAAGTAGTGACCTCCAGCAGCTGAAAGGGGGCTCTCTTCTTCCATCGGTAGCTACTTGGGTGCTGAAAAGGCACACAGCCCAAGAAAGAGACCGAGGATGAACAAGTTCCTGATCCATGGGTCACAGCCAATGTCACTAAAAGGAAGCAACGGGTGACTGTAATTGCAGACTCCCAGGGGGATAAAGGCTTCTGCACAGCAGCCAGACTGGCTATTTTAAACACTCTGCTTTTTGCCCATGGTCCAAAACTAATATGTTGCAGAGGAAGCTCTTACAGCTCATCCGGCCATTGCAGTATTATAATTTGCTGCCCTTCTACATGGCCACCATGATACTGCCAAAGGAGATCTTCAGCAGATCAAAGCTAACTACAGGAGTCCAGGGACAATGGTGAATGACATGAGAGCTCAGGTGTTGACCCAGGGGAAAGCTCTGACAGAGGCAAACACATCCTGTGCATCAACATCTGACTACATAGCTACAGGCAGGACTCTTAAGACATTAAGATCCTCTGAGAAAAAGAGCATTTGAAAGAGGCAGGTTCCATTTGATAATGCAAATCATCACTGCTAACAGGCTTACCTCAAAAGGAGGGCTTCAAACTAGGTTTGTCAGGGAAGTAGACTTAAGTAGGAGAATGGCAGAGCATAAATGTACAGGGCAACACTACAGTGTGGATTTTACAATCCCCCTGAAAAACTGGCACAAGCAGGGAGACCTCTTCAGTAGCTGTATATGAACGCATTTGGCACAGCAAGCAAGCACAAGGGATTATAAACCAGAGCACATAATCCTATGGGGAGTATGTGGTTTGGTGAGACAGTTCACATAACCAGAGAACTGCAGTGGATGGATACTGGCTCTTAAGAAAGAGGGGAGAAAGTCAAGGACAGTGTTTATACTTTATGCAAAGAAATTGAGTAAGTGGAGCTTTAGTGTGGAACAGCTACAGGACAGTTGAAAATCCATGGGTCAGGATTCAACCAGGAGAATGTCACAGTGAACATCCATTTAAGACTGCCCAATCAAGTGTAAGTAGATAAAACCTTCAAAACAAACAAGGAAAAAATACTGCACAATCACAAGCTCTCATGAAAAACATCAGTCACCTTGAGATCTGCTGGAAATACAATATGGTAGCACACAAGTAAACCAGGAGATTTCTATGGTGCTTGGGGAACAAGCCTGACTGAGACAGGCTCGATGGGGAGGCACTCTGTTAGACCCACTACTCATTCTTAAGGAGGAGCTAATCAGTGATGTGACAGTTAACAGTGGGCTTGAACACAGCAGCCATGAGAATTTAAGATCTCAAGGGAAGCGAGGAACACAAGCAGCTGAATATTGTGCTTAGCAGTCACAGATTTACACCACTCTACCAGGACAAGGGAAAGTGCAATGGGGCTAGAAGTAGGACTGCTGTACTGTCTAGTCTAAACCAGACAAGTCTTAAATGGTCCAAAGGTCTAGGGCAACGTTTTTATGAAAAGTTAGGAGAACTCACTAAAGCCAAATAAATTGCAAAGGTAAGAGCAATTACCACTACTGAGCCAATCAGAATTGGTTACTTTGTTAATTATTTCTAGTACAGTATTAAAACATCTTTACAAGCTCATTCAGACTTAAAAGAGTATTACAGCGGGATTGATATATCCTAAGTCTTTAGGGTGCCTTCACAACTTTTAAAGTCTTCTTAGAGATGCTATCATCCAAGTATTCATACTGTATAAGGTGCACAAAGAACACACAAGGACTCTTCCTCTCTGCATGACCAAATAGAGCTATTTTTCATCTACACTTCAGCAGTAGTGAGGCGGTTGAGTATTATGAAGGCCTCTTCCATCCACCAACCAGTAAATTGCTAAGCTGTACCTATCGGGGGAAGCTAGCTATATTCTGGGTTGCACTAAGCCTGGAGGAAATCACAGACTTAGAATTTTTAATACAAGGTTGTCCTAGGTTAACTTTGGACAGATGTAATAATTGAACGGTTTTACAGTACAAATTGAGGTCAAAAAGATTTAATTATACATTACCTATTGTTTTTCCAAAAGCTGTATCTCCATAAATGTTTCTGAAAGTTATATTTAGCCTCACAGTTGATCCCACTGCAATACCATCTCAAACCACCCCTCTCCTTCACCCCTCCCAACATGCTCTAGGTGATCACAACAGAAACTGCAAGTATATTTTCAACAAATCTGCTTGAGTGACTCAGACTACGTATTAGGAGAAAAGCCAAGAAAAGAATAAATATCATGTAATAATGGAAGTTGACATTTAAGTATTACTTTGAAATGCACCATTTGGCAGGTCTGAAGATAGGAGAGGTAATTACTATACAGCTGGGAATGAGAACAGCAGTATATGCACAGCTTGTATTAAAATGTTTTTGATAGTTTTGATACATCTTTGCTACATCATACTAATTTCTTGATCTCCCTAGTCTTGTTTATGGCCATATTAACTCTAGTATTTGCATCTTTTCAAAATAAAGTCCATTTCATAAAAGCAGAAAGACTTCCATTTACCTTTGACTATGCCTTCACAAGTATTCTTCCCCCCGCATTTACATGTTGCTGTTTCAGAAGTAATTCAATTCTAGAGCTTTAGCTACAAGGATTTATTTTTTAATTAAAGTCACTGTATTCGAGACATCTTACTAAAACGTAATCCTTTTTAGTAAAACAAAGACAAAAACCAACTGAAAACAAAATCCCAAATCACACGCCTTTCTAGTTGCTTTTACTCAGTGCTATACACATGGCTCAATCTCAAGGAGGGGCCTCACAAGACTTAGGCAAACTATAATAATTGCAACTGATGCAGGGGCATACTGAGGCACTTGCCAAGTCACTTGTAACAGGATGACTGGGAATCCATGTAATTAGCTACCAGGCTGCAGCCCCTGAGTTCAAAACAAAACAAACAAACTCAAGCAAACACACCTTCCCCCCCCCAACACACAAACAACAAAAAAACCCCACCAAAACAAAAAACCCAACTAAAAAAAAACCCAAAACAAACAAACACCAAACCAAAAAAACCACCACCCAAACACACACTCAAGATAATACTGGTGAAAGAAAACATATTAAAAAACCACCAAAACTACAAACAGCACAACAACAAAACACAACATAATTCAAATTGTCATCACATCAATGACCTCACAATAACCCACCTAGAAAAACCTTCCATTTGTATTTGCTCCCTTCTCCCCTATCTGCTGCAGCTTTTTCCAGTTTAGGAAAGTATAAAGCAGATGAACTGATAAAGAGCTGTCAGTGACAATATCTCTAAATTCACTTTTTGGTTTGATATTTTTCCAAGCCATAAAGACTGCTTTATTCTTATTTCTGGATGCATAACAAAAACAGTCAATGAATTCTCTTTACATAGATAGAGAAAAAATAAATGGAAGAGGGACATGCTTAACAATACCATTCATCCGATTCACATTTACTGCTCTATTTTTCATCTTAATACTGAAAGATTACCCATTAGAAGAGATCATATTGTTCTTAACTATGTGTTAAGGAATTTGGAGAACAGTGAATGCATGTAAATCAAGTTCTGCTTTTTCCCTTCTCCAGCATATCCTCACACAGGCACAGGGTAAGGCTGCTGCACACTACTTTGAAGGAGAACAAGGCATGTATGTGCATTTTTACTACAATGAAATAAGACTTTTATCTGAAGGCACTGCAGTCTCTGGAGGCATCACAAGGGGAAAAAAAGTGATCTTGAGGCTCTGTAAAAATACACCTTTGTTAACACACCTAACAAAGTTAGCAGAATAGTATGTTGTAATCAACACAGTGTCCGCATGCCTAAAATTTAGCTTATTACAGGAACTTCCATCACCCTCCACTTTGTCACTTACTACACAAAGAATCACATATAAATTATGGTAATTCCAGTTGTTTTTCTAAAGTCTGGATCACTTGTTATTTACCTTAAGTGAAACCAGGACTCACCTGTCACCTCCAATTTAAGAAAGAGATCCTGTCAGATAATATGCACCAGCAAGGAAAATTCATATCTCCTTGGTTTTTGAATTTAATATTCTAAGTAGAGTAGTTAGGATGAAAAAGTAGAAAAAACTCACCCATTCTACGTAACATAGAATTTAGCTCTATTAATGCCACTTTTAAAATCAAAACTAATGTGAAAGTTGGTTCAGAATTGCCTATTTCAATTCTTAGAGAATTGTAAAATTTAACAAATGGTTTTTAAAATGTAATTAGGAAAATCCAAAGAATAAGATTACATTTAATGAGTTTAGGCACAGTACTGCCAGACACAGCATTAAAATGAAACTTTCTTCTTTTATTTTTTTGGTGTTCTGTAATAGTAATTAGCGTTACTTTATGTAGTTGTTAAAGAGTCTTGATTACATCTAAGAGTACAATGCCTGCTTCTGCATTTTCCTCTGACCACAGGAACACTCTAATCTAGTTTTTCCACAAATCCTGTTCCCATTCTGAAGTCATACAATGCATGTTTTGAGGTGGTATTTCTTAGATTATAGGGACTATTACATAAATTGTATGAGGAGTCTCAGAAACTAAAACCACATAGGAAATAAATTATGGAGAAAAAGGACTAAAAGACAGGTCCTGCACATCTTACTTTATTGCCCTAACCAATAGGCTCACCTCCTTAATTGCTAACCTCTCCTTTGCTCTATACACTTCTATTTAAGTAGCAGTAATTTCAAGGTAAGGTACTCACATAAACATGCAGTTCTGAGCTAAAATTCACTGACATAACTGATGTTATATCAGGAAGTAAAAATTTCCCTTTGTATGTGAAAACATATAAGGGGTTAAAAACATTAAACTTGGTTCTTCCACATCAGAGCAATAAAATACTTTCCCACCTTGGTACTTCCACTTTTTGACTAAACTAAGAAGTGATCCCTTCCAAAAGCTATGTGTAATTAAAAAAAAAATATATATATACAGTTACAAATTTTACTTTTCCCCATTCTATTGCATCTCACAACTGCATTATTAGGTTGGCTCAGAACACAAGTATATCTGAAGGAAATTTTGTGGTTTGCATTACTAGAGTCAGCTACCTTGGATTTAAACAATCATACCACTGACAGAATTCAGCTTCATTAGTTTCATCATGCATTAGAAGCACTTTTATTATTTTTTATTAAACAAGTAACCTAGGCAGACAGAGTACCATAACAAGTCTTTCAGTTTCTCTGAAAGAAAAACTTCTGCTTCTTTTCAAATTCAATAGTGCTTCAATATTTATTTAAAAATACAGGTATAGGAAGCAGTATTTTGTTTTGGCTTACTTGAAAAGGTAAGGAAGTTATATGCCTTTCTTATGAAGGGAGCTCACATTCAGTCATCTTTTAGTTACTAATCATATAAACTTACAGCCTTCTGAAGTATATGCACCCATTTTACAAGTGCTGCTTGCACTCTGTCCCACCATATTTGATATTTAATACTCGACACAGCAGAAGGTCACTCCTTCCCCTGAAAAAAAATGGTTCTTAAGTTTTGCTTTTTTTTTTGTCTCCAAGTAAAGAAGTGATCTCCTGCTTCCAAGGGATAGAAAAATTTTTAAAAAGTTGCTTCAGAAAGTCAAACCCCTTAAGAATTTCTGTGTTTATTACTCAGCCACCACCAACTTCCTTTGATACATCAGACTACTCTCAGTTAAATTAGAAAACACTGAGTTTTCTGTAGTAGTAATTCTAGATTTTGAAAAGCATTAAATAGTTCTCAATCTTTTTCTGTTAGATCTAGTTACCTTTATCCCACCATTAGGTTACAAGCAGCAACTTCCTTATCTCTTGTTAAATGAGAATGCTCTGTTAAGAATGCATTTTTCATATTTTGTAGGAGTAGAGCAGAGTGTTTAACAGAGTATCTAAACCAGATGTCAACATCTTCATCTGTTTCTTCTGCCTCTCCCTTCCTTCCACAGGTAGGGGCTGCCCTCAGCTCCCCCCCACCCAACTCCCAGCCATAGATAGATTCATAATCTTAGTCTTTATGTATATATATATATATAGTTCTCAAAGTCACAGGAGTTTGTTTGGCTTTGGTGGTTTTTTAAATTTTGTTTTTTTTAATTTAATCTACTATAACAACAACTTGGAAAGGATTGATCAGGTTATAAAACCACTAAAAGCACTGAGTTGAACAAAACAAAACAAAAACAACAAATCAAAAAAACCCCAAACCCAACAAGCAAACACTCAGACATTCTCCTTCTTGTCATTTATACAAATTATAAGAAAAAACAAACTAACTTGCTGGGCAGAATACTCAAGATACAAAAGATGACAACACAAGCAAAAGTTAATAAATTATTATGCAAATATAATCTTTTTCCTGTTTGCCATGTCACTACAGAATATTTATTCATTAAAACTCATTATTTGATAAAATGCTGTCCAGATTCTCAGGTAAAAAAAAAAAAAGCCCAGTTTTCTTGCTGTAGTCTTCTTGGGACATATTTTAGGACAAATTTTGCATAAGGATAGGGTAGGAAGGGGGATTCTGCTATTAACGTGTCTAGCTTGAATCCACATTTTGCTTATAGCACCAAAAATTATTCTTACAATAGAAAGTTCTAAACATTTGACTTACACTCATTTTCTTTACTATATTAATTCAGATCCCTGAGCAAACAGGAACCAACATACCAGAGATTCCAATGTGAAAGGGAGGAAATCCTCTATTTAGACTCCAATACAAATTCTGAACCATAGCTGAAAAATATATTTGTCCTTCTCCACAAATCTCAACTCTAAGAATTAATGTTGTTGAGAACACTGCTGCTGCCTCTGAGACTAAAATCTTGGAGATCACAGAATAGCTTCAGTTCCAACTGGCTACTTTTAACTTAAGATAAAAATCCTTTCTTTCAACTCTCTACAGTGTGCTGTATTGAAAGGATGCAGACAGTGATAAAATACAGTTTCCAAAAAGACACACTCTCTCTCTCTCAATATATATATAGACACACACACAAACACACATCAAAAGAACTAGCTGTAACATGAAGCAGTTATAAGCATTAAGCAGAACACAGGGAGTAATATTCCAGTGCTAGGGAGACTGACATTGGTCATACTTCAGAGGCAAAACAAAAAGAGGAAGTGTCCTGCCTCCCCCATAACAGTTGGACAAATTTAAAGAAAAGGGTAGCAGCCAGGAGACAGAGGAGAAAAAAAAAATAAATTTGTAGGTTAAGTAAAGAGATTAGCATCAATTCTGAGTTATTCTAGTTTATTTTTCAGGTACTTATAAATCACAGTAAGAAAAATAAGGTTCAGTAAAAAAGGAAGTATCCTCACACTCCCAAGAAGTCTTCTATGCCAGTAAGAACGTGTCCTTCCAGACTCATAAGTAGGAGATCCCACATGACACCTTTTACTGTAGCTTCCAGATTGTCAAAACTAGATTTCTAATGCAATAGCAAGATATTTTGAAAGATTTGTGTTATATATAATTTAAAAGGCATAATAAAACACTTCAGAAGTGACTGATACTCTGTGGATAGGGGGGAAGAAAAAATTATCCTAAGTGACAGCTGTTAGAACTTAATTTCTGTTCTCTCTAAAAACAATTCTGTCTTTGAAGATTGGTGTAATCCCTGCTGTCACACATGGACATTCAGATATGGAACTGTCTGTGGTTTTCAGTGAAGCTTATTCTATTGCCCTTCTTTTTTTCAAGTCATTGCATCAAAAAGTTACCTCAATACCAACTGTTACTCAAAACAGTTACTTAGTGCTGAGAGCAATTTGGGCCAGTTTATACTTGGTGTCCTTAGAGAAGAAATATCAGAGAGAATAAGTCACTGTAAAAGAAGAGGTAGAAGTGACTTAAAAGTGCTTGCACTGCCCTATCTGATATCAATTTAATAATTTTACAGCGTAAGGAGAACAATGGCCAAGACTAAAACATAGAACCGCCACTTCCAGAAGATCATATACCTGAAGTGTGTTCTTGTTTCTTAAGAATGATTTTAAAGATGTACACAAGGACTAAAAAGTTTGGCTATTTTACTTAAAGTTTAAGATTGCCAGACAAAGGCTTCTCTTCTATATGAAGGCCTAATCAGATGTTCACTAAATCATCATGGATAAAGCTAAGTTCAAGCAAAGCCATAACAATGATTAAGTCAGAGCACTGCTTTACTACTATGCAATATCACAGCTAACTAGCATATGGGAAAAAAATTTAGCAATCAACTAATGAATAAATTGGTCTGGCACACTTCCCGGATTATCAGAATCAAAGAACATGAAGCTTTCTGCTAAGAAAAGAGAGCTAGGTGAAAGCTGTTAAAGGAAAAAACCCACCACTTATCAGAAAACACCAGTTCACTGGTACAAAAGAAAAAAAATTCAAAATATTCCTAGCCTGATGGGCTTTGGAGAAATGGAAGTTTAGGATTTTATACTACACCATGGGTCTACAGCAAGCTAATGAAGTTGCAAGCCTTCAGGAGCACTCCAAGAAACTGATGCCTGTTTAACAAGTTGGATTTTCTACAAGACTCAGAGTTTTATGGGAATTTTCAGGAAGTTTCTTTTCAATTATAATTTGTGTTACTCAAACAACCTGTCTATTCCCCACAAACTGCAAACTGTTTGAAGTGATGAAGAGAGAAAAGTCATTCTTATCTCCCAGTAGATACAACTCCCTCATTCAGAAACTAGTTATTTTTGTAAAGTTTAAAATGGAAATTTTTAATGTAAGTTTATTAAAAATATTTTAAATAATACTAGACATAACACAATTTCACAAATAGGTGAATGAAACATAAATTAACTGCCAGTTTAAAAGGTGTCATAAGTTTACTTTTCTCCATATTTTAACACCTACACCATGTATTTTACCTTTAACTTACTAGATACCCATAAAAATAAGCTGTTTGGTTGGTTCAAATCAAGCAAAGAACAGGAAAAAGTTACTCTTTGGTTTGCTTTTAGCATTTGACACAATGCAAAGATAAGCTGGTGTGTTTGGGTGTTGGTTTTGGGTCTTTTTTGGGGGCCTTTTAACTAATTAGCGCATATCTGTACAAACTTTTGATAAACTTCCTCCTAGTCCTTAAGTAGCAGAAGATGAAACACAAAATGGTAAGATTCAAACTGCAGGATTCAAACACTTACAGCTGCTGTGGAACACAATTCTTACAGTACTGAAATGATACTTCATACAAGTTCTGAGAATTTATTGGGAGATAGTAAGTTTTATAACAATTGTGATTAATTTCTGATTACATTCAATAAAATGTTACTAACAACTGTCCAACCGGACTTGGGGAGCAGTGGAACATCACAAAGGAAAAACAGATATGTATTTAAACTACCTAGTGGCAAGATTATGAATACTTCAATCATGGAAATGAAGGCAAGAGCTCTTACACAAAGCACATGGCTTTAAACAGTAGGCTATCCTGCTCTGTTCTTTCCAAGTACCAGCACTGGCCCTTCTTTAGCAGGAGCAAACATTCATTAATCCTAGACAGATACTTCTTGATTTTATACCATGGAAAAAACCACACAACAAAACAAATAAAACCAAAAATTGCATCCCTGTTTTGAACCTTAAAACATCAGCAGAAACTCTGGACCAAGTTTAAGCATCTAAAAAAAAAAACCAACCCTATTTTTTTTTTGTTGGGTTCCACCACCTCTTCCTCCTCCTCCCCATTCCCATCTCAAAAGGGCCAGGATTTTTTATTATTTTTCTTTAACCAGACTTCCCTATTCCATTCACAATCTAGTGAGTTTCTTTGACCCAAGACAGCCATATCCTACTGCTTCCCACAAGTCTCAAGCAAGGCAAAACAGGAAAACTTGAGCTGATCTGTAAGCAGAGTACTTTTCCCTCTTAATGAAACAATTTAGAAAGACAACAGCAACCACTTAGGGAAGCCAACTGAACTGTGAGGTTAATACAGGAATTTGATTTATTAAAAAAAGGTGCGATTAGAGTCTGCATTTCCAGAAAGAGGGAAACTCCTGAAGGAACCAGATAAGTCTCAGTCCAGTATTCTGGAAAACTTCATCTGAAGTTACTTATCCGGTACTAAACTCCTTAACCAGTCTTATAGGTCAAGGTCACTCATCTGGGGAAGACAAGACTCTAGGGAGACCTTATAGCAGCCTTCCAGTACCTAAAGGGGGCCTACAGGAAAGCTGGAGAGGGACTTTTTGTAATAACATGTGGTGATAGGACAACAAGCAACCATTTTAAACTAAAGCAGGGTAGATTTAGATTAGACATTAGGAAGAAGTTCTTTCCCATGAGGGTAGAAAGACACTGGAAAGGGTTGTGTGGAAAAGTTGTGGATATCTCATTCCTGGAAGCGTTTAAGACCAGACTGGATGAGGCTTTGAGCAACCTGGTCTAGGGGGAGGTATCCCTGCTCATGGCAGGGAGGTTGGAACTAAATGATCCTTAAGGTCTAACTCAAGCCATTCTAGGATATCCCACATAAGGAGTAAGCCAGCATTAATTACTAATCTGCAAGGCTGAGAATGAAGGAAGAGAAAGCATCAGAGTATCACCAGAGATGTACAACTGATGAAGCCGTCGAGTATCTAGTCCATAGTTGTTCTGTATGCCACATATGAAACTAAAAAAAAGACCTTGAGAAAACAAGCAGTCATTCTACTGTGTTTAAGATGCTGCTAATAACAGTTTTCTCAAAGTGATCTGATTCCTCAGGAGTGAGATGCTGAAGGGATTCCAAGATCTCCTCAGACAATATGAAAAAAAACCAAAACAACAAAACAGAAATTACTTCAAGACCCATAAAGTATCAGCCCTCAAAATGCTACTATAAGTGACAACCTGAAATAAAGGTGTTACAAAGTTGAGCTTGGGCCAGCAAAAGCCCTTCCCGAACCACTGAACAGGTTGCCAATGAAGAGGCATATTCAGCAATTAAGCCCACAGATTTCAGTAACTGAAATCACACTAAATCACTGAACTGTTCCTCAGAACACACTACAGTGGGTTTCTCTCCCAGCTTTTTCATCTGGGGTGTGCAGGAAGCATTAACTAGTTAAATAAGAAATCCCAGATCCCTTGCATTTTCAGTTCACTACCTGAAGGTTTCTGGGACAAAGAGCACTTACCAGAAATTATAACAGTAATTCATACATGACTGATTTATAGACAAATGCTTCTTAAAAATATCTAATATTTGTAGGATTTACTAAACAGTTTCTCTCTAAAGTGAGCTCTCAAATGAAACCCTCATGTTTTGTCAAGAAGCCCTTGCACCCTACTCTGTGCAAGTGAAGTAATGAGGTACTAAATGCATAAGTATCCAGGTCCCAAGTAATCTACCATTGTTTCTGAGGACCATGCACAAAAGCTGATCTAGGGTCAGCAATGAAGTATAGTTTTTCACATCAGCACTAAGCTCGGAGCACTGTGGAGACTGCCAGCATTTCAAGGTAAGAACTCTTGATGCCACAGGTTATAAGAGAAACATTTCTTCTTAAATCCCATTTTCTTAGGGCAGAACACATTTGTTCAGGAGTTAGTAGACTTAGACAATGGTGCAGACAGGAAACAAAACTACTTTGCAATATATCCTAACCAGTCTGATGGTCTTGCTGAAGAAATCCTCTCTGAGGAGGTATAACATTTCAAATTTCAACAGAGAAGGCCAGTAGCAGTTTGGAGGGGAGGAGTTGTTGCTGTTTAAAAAGCAGCAAGGGATTAAAATAACCTATGGTAAAACACTTAAGGAAAAAGGGAAAGGCCAAAATTATGAGCCACGTCACGTTTCTCAGCTCCCCATTGAACAGCTAAGAGGACCTGATGACACAGAAGAGGAGTGCATGCTTTTAAGACACTGCTGTAGCAGACTGGTATCAAGTGCCTACAGCATACACATCCGTTAGAGTTAGGACAGATATATGAATTGGCACCTCAAGACAACATGTTGTCAAGCCTGAAGGAAATTCACACAGTGCCTGCCAAACAGATATTGAACTGACAAAAAAAAAAAAAAGAAAAAAAAAGAAAATAAGACAGACAAGTAATGCTGAATGAGATAGTCCAGCCTGGAGAGGATTATTAAACAGTTTTAGGATTAAGTTTTACCTTGTTAAAAGCATTTTACCAATAGTCACAAGAACTGTACAAGTAAATCTGAAATTCTGACTGATGGCATCAGCACAGATCATGATGTAGGCTCAAAGAACACATGACATTTCATTTCATACTGATTACACAAAAGGCATAAACATACACCTGAAAGCAAGTAAAGAACTCACTAAAAGTTGCACAGGTGAAGTTACTTTGACCAAAGGATCTTGTTTCCTGATAGAACACAGGACAACTATAAGACATTACCTGAACAATTCCCCAGAAGACCAGGAGAGCTTTGAAACAAAACCTCCCTGAACCTTTTCCTTATGGTAAAGGTCAAAACATAACCAGAACATAGTGGAACATGAAATCGTATTTCCCCAGCAGCCACTGTACTATACCACTGCGAAGCTTATTTCTAGTCATCTCAATACTACCTGTGAGTTCTGTACAGCTACAGAAGTCTTTATTTTCAACTCCTCAGCCTAAGCAGTTAACCCTTCTTTCTCCCCATGCCTTTTTTCCCCTCCCCATTTAACTCACCTTCCAGTTTAATCTGGCAGCTCCCAGCTTGTTGCCGTGATGGTCTGCTACATTCTAAGGTTGCTAGGACCTTCCCTCTGACAAGCAAGTTCATTTGATGCCAGGGAAGAATAAGCCTCTCCCACTCCTCAGCAGGCCTACCTGAACCATTTATGCTCTGATCAATTCATCTAAGGAGTAAATAAAGCATGCTTCTTCTAACAACAGCCTCTTGTTGACAGGAATAAAAAGTAGTAACAACCAGAAAAATGGAGAGGAATTTGAGGATGATGAACCTGAACTGGTACATACCATGAAAAAAATCATCAAGATAACTATCTCAACACCAGAGGACAGAAAAGGGGCAAAACTTAACACCAGTCAACAAAAAAAAACACAATCAGCAACTGTGTATGCCTATCTTATCTGGTAGGAATATACTGGCCAGTACAAGACACCTGCTTAGAGTACTGCCAGCAAAGACATACATAGGAGAATTGTGGTTGGGAAGACTCCTGGAGATCATCAAGTCCAGCTGTAAACCTGACACTGCCAAGTCCACCACTAACCTATGTCCCTAAGCACCCCATCTACACATCTTTTAAGTGCCTCCAAGGATAGGGACTGAACAACTTCCCTGGGCAGCTAGTTCCAGTGCTTGATAACCCTTTCAGTGAAGAAATTTTTCTTAATATCCAATCTAAACCTCCCCTGACACAACTTGAGGCCATTTAATAAACCAGCAAGTAAAATGTTCATAACGAGGCAAAGAAAAATCCAAAGAACAGTACCTGGTGCATAAAGAATTATAGTCTATTTCTGATGACCTAATGGAACTTCTGTGACAGCAAGTCACACTTCAAATACAATGGAGTTATTTGAAGATGCCAGGATGCATGTATACATGGGACACAGAATAAATAAAAATTTCAAAAAGACATTTATCTATTGACATTCATCTCCAAAAGCTTTTAAAAATTCCCCAAAAGAGGTGAAGCCCTTGCATAGGTAACTAACAGGTTAAGAGACAGAAGTAAATAGTTCATTTTCACAGCAGAAAGTCACAAACGAGTCACTCACAGGATTGCCTTTACTCTTCCACCCAAAGAGATGGCCTAATAAAGAGACAATCCATTGTCCAGTACAGTCTAGCATTAGCAGCAGAGAAAAATCAAGATAATATCAGGGAACTTCAAAATACTGAGGTATCGAGATGGTAAAATTGAAGACTATTACCAAAAGCAAGCAAGTATTAAACTTAATAGTAGAGAAAGCAAATTTTCATATTACATAGACAGGAAAGGGTTCTGAGTTAACCTAACACTCAAGTTTTATCCTGAGGATCAAATACACAATTCTGTGAAAGGACAACCTCTTTAAGGGGCACATCAAATGCTTTGACTTCTTAAAAAAAGACTTCTGCATTGTTCCCTGGTTTGTCACCACAAATTCACACTGATGTGATCTTGAATACACGTAGTTCAAGTTTCCTCACCTCAAGACAAGAGCACAACTAAGAAAAGAAAGTAGACAGGAATGATCAAATATAATAAACAGCTTCTCTACAATGAAGATGTAAGAACTCTTTAGCTTGGGGGATGGAAGAGATGGCCAAGGGAAGACAGGTCAGGTCTTCATACGAAAAATAAAATATTGGAAAAACCCCAAAGCCACATGAATAGGGAACACCTTTGCCATCCTTTGTATTTTTAAAGTAACAATTCCACATGGTGCTTCCGCTTTTTAGGACAAAGAGAAGAATCACATAATACCGTACAACCTGGGGACACCAGAGATATGCAGAAGTTTCATGTGGCTTCAAAACCACACACTCACACAAAAGAAATAACTTACAGTAGAATAATCTAGTAAATCAGCAATTAAAAAAAAATAAATCAAGAAACCTGTTTTCCTCCCAAAGATCATGCAAGTGTCATTTAAGGTGGGAAGATATTTCAGAAATATTATGTATTAGTATTTTTTTCTCTAGTAGTCCACTGGCTGCAGACAATAGATCCTAGACTACAGACTTGCTCTAATCTAGTAGATCTGTTCTTATCTGATGATGCAGATACAGATTATTATAACCCCCATTCAATATGGTCTGGGCTACACTGTTTGAAATGTGACTTCATATGACTCAGTAGAACCTATTCAAACTGGAAGAGGAGGAAAGGAAGATACCCCAACAGATCACAAGAACAGAGAGCATATTATATCCTCTGCACTGCAACTGCACTACAGTGCAGACAGTAAAGTTTAGATAATATCTGCTACTAACAGTCTGCAATAGCCTGTACATTTGTAGCTACATTTTTTCCACTTGTCTGTGAACTACTTATTTAAAATTCAAATCCACTACAGCAACTTTTAAATCATTACAACTCATTATCCATTAACACTCAGTTTTCAGTATGTAAATAAGTGGTATCATCTGAATAGGAATAAGTATGGAAGTGGAAAATAGGAGGAAAACATAAGGAAAAACCCTGTATGACATAAAAGCTGGGCATAAACTAAGGCTAGAAGTGGCTTATCTTGTAGCCAGAATGAGTTTGGAATCCATTTCCAAAACACAACAGTTAAGTCCTTCCAAAAGGCTACTGATCCATATGTGAAAGTCTGATAACAAGGTAGCAGAAATCTTGACAAGGCAAGATTGCCAGAAACTGACATTTCCTGAATAAGGTGGTAGGATGAAGCATATACCTTTTCCTCAAGCACCACGAGACAACACATCTAGCAGCAGTACATACAGAAACAGATGAGATTAGACACTTAGAGGAAAACATCACAGTCTCCTTCACCCAAAAGATGGAAAATGTGATTTGCCTCGGTGAGCACATTTGTGGTGTAACGAAAGATCAAAATCAAAAGGTGCTAGAGAACTATTTACGGAGACAGATAAAGTTGTCAATATTGCTTTAAATGTTACTGACAAATAAAAGGGAAGGTTTGGAAGGAAAGACAAATGGGTCGTTTTAAGGTTAAGTCAAAAATAGGAAGTGACTGCTTATAAAAGTTGAAGGATGAAGAGATAAAGTGGTCCAGGAAGAGTAAGAAAATGGAAGGAGTATGAACCAGTGTCACAGTAAATCCAGCCTCACTGCATTATTCAGCTGGTAGCACAGCAAACTTTTGAGATAAGAGTTTAGCACAGTTAACAGTAGAGCCATTATACACTGTCTAAGGCAGCAGTAGATCCTATTTTCCTTCCCCCTCATCAGATGGCTAACACCAGAATGACCTACATCTGAACTATCGGTCACAAAGCAGTAGCCATTTGATAATCCTCCCCCATATTCAGATTAGGTAGTTTAATAGCTACACTTAGGTGAAGTCAAATCTTCACACTTAACTGGGCCTTGCTGCAGCATGCTCTCTATTCTGTAAGCTGATAGATGCAAGCTGGTGTCCTTTAAAGCAGCCTTCTACAATCTACATCATATATGGTAGCAACATTAGTCCACTGTCAACCAAAAAATGTCCAGCAGTTTTGCACCAGAAGTATTATAATCTGGCATTATAAATTAGTACAGTGCTTTTAGAATGGAAAATAAAACTGCAAAGATGTGCAAAGCTTTCTGACAGTGGTTATGAAAAGCAGCATCATAGTCAATCCTAATTATCTGGCCCTCTGACCTATTAGTGGCTCAGCAGACTAGAAAGGCACTAAAGCCAGTTTCTGAAGTAGTGGAACTATGATGGTGAGGTAAGATCTTAACTAACCTTTAAGATATTTTGAAAGAATTAGGAACTATGGAATAAGGTAGACACAAAAAAATTATAATCCGAAAATTAAGCATTTTTAGAAATGGTAGCATTTTAGAATAAAACATTGTAAACCCACAAATCTCTCCACTGATCAGCTCTTTAAACATGAATAATCCATTTCCAGGTGCCACAAAAGCTAGGATGTCTCACGGTTGGGAAGCAAGACCCTACCAAGTTATGCAGAAACTGAAATCTGAGGAACATAGTTAAAGGTGTCACAGATTCAGTGACCTTTCATTTACAAAAAGATTTAAAAAAAAAAATTCACTTCTAGTGACATTTACTCAACTCTCACTCCTACAATACAACACACGCTGCTATGGAGATGCCAGCTTGGATGGATGTTGAGAACCAAGCACAATTAAAAGCAGCAGCTGAAACTCTAGAAGAATTTTGAAAAGAATAAAACATTAAACTATGAAGGATTTAATCCAGCTTCTCAAGATACTACCCAGGAACTTGGTCTGTGCCAGAAGTAGAAACAAAAAGACAGATAATATGACACATTAGCCTTTGATCTGCAGTCACATGTTGCTGACCACACCCCATAAAAAGGAATTCAACCTCTACTCAATGCATTTCTGCAGATTCAGAGTTCTCTACTCTTGGTAATACATCTATCCCCTTACAGGCTCACACTGATGAGCCACTACCATCCATCTTCCCTATTCTCTCCTCCTTTCTTCATGGCTTCTGTACGCCTTTAGTGGCTAGGAGAAAGTGGTAAATTAGAGGGGAAGGGAGAGATATAGCACACAACTTTACACCCTCATGCAAGGCTGTTTGGTCAATGGGTTGGGGGTGTTTTGTGTGTTCCCCCCCCCCCCCCCATTTTTTTTTTGTATACTCTTCATAGTTTTTTCCTTTATCTATGAAGATTATTT